>JASFDA010000152.1:7696-25460 GCA_036936965.1 Cystoderma amianthinum
CCCATTCACTCTCTTCATGTGGTCGTAACTGCAAGTGTCAGCTAAATGTGAAAGTTGGAGTCTTTGTTTGATCTATCTTTCCAAACACGGTGTAAGTAGGCAGGGAGGCAGCATTTTGCCTCATGTCGCATGCCCGATCTCAACTCGTTTATTTCGTGTTCACTCAACGTTCCTTTTACGAACTGAACGTTGAATGCTGGGGCAGCCAGACTTTCCGCCGTTCTACTGTACATTTGAATGAAGAGTTTCCTCCAACGACTACATGACAGCCAGCCTGGTCCCTCCAAATCTACCTCTAAAGAGTTGCACACGTTGTGGACTCCTCCAAGAACAGAATCCGAAAGACCTAGGCCGAATACTTCGACGGGTCACCATGAATCTCAAACTTCGGGACCTCAAGGGTATAAACCTAGTCAACGTAGTTCTAGCAGAGCGCCTCAACTACACGATACACGCAAACCTCTTAATGGGTACGTCACAGATAGATATACCTCTGGATCTGAAACCGACCGACCGATCCGTACTACCGGACGTATTCCCATAAATCTTGTACCCCCTGCTACGCGCTTGGCCTTTTCGTCCTCCAACTCACCAGATCTGCCTCGAGCACAATCGCGAGCCCAAGACGGCCAAGACACTCGGATTTCTCGGAATGATCATCCGCATCCAAACAACAATCCTAGTCCAACAGTACCAATGGAAGACAGGCATTTGCGCAAGGGCCGTTCTCGAGCGAAGCCTGCGCCAGAAATCTCCCCTTCGCAACCACCTGATATTTGGCAGCCACCTCCATCTACGTATTCGTCTTCGAAGCATAGACAAAAAGCTGCAGACATCCAATTGTCTCATGAAAGAGCTGGCAGGTATGGCGATACACTTCTAGACCATACCTCGCGGAAACAGCCATATCTAGAAGAAAAGAACATTAGAGACAAAGCAGGAAAGGAGGAAATGGACAGGCGAGGCGAGGAGCGAATCAAAGAGGTCAAAGAACGGGATTCTGGACGATTAAACGACAGAGAAAGGGAGAAGTATATAGACAAAGGAGGACGAAACGAGACTGAGAGAGAAAGAGAGAGGGAGAAACGCCGGGAAAGGGAGAGAGAACGAGAGAGGGATAGGGAGAAAGAACGGGAGAGGGGGAGGGAGAAAGAACGAGAGAAGGAGAAGGAGAAAGAACGAGAGAGGGAGAGGGAGAAAGAACGAGAGAGGGAGAAGGAGAAGGAGAAAGAACGAGAGAGAGACAGGGAGAAAGAACGAGAGAGGGAGAGGGAGAAAGAACGAGAGAGAGACAGGGAGAAAGAACGAGAGAGGGAGAGGGAGAGGGAGAGGGAGAAAGAACGAGAGAGGGAGAGGGAGAAAGAACGCGAACGAGGGAATGAGAGAGAACGTGAACGCGAACGCGAACGAGAGAAAGAAAAAGAAGTGGCACGGGAGCAAGCCGAACGTGAGCGAGAGAGAGAAAAGGATCGCGAACGAGAAAGGCAAAAAGACCGTGAACGGGAGAGAGTTAGATATGATCAAGAATTGGAGAGGAGAAGAGAAACAGACAGGCCTGACAGCAAAGAAAAAGGAAAAGACAGAGATGGGAGAGGAGGAGAAAATCGAGATAAAGACAGAAACAAAACAAAAGAACAGGAGACGGGCAAACTCAAGGAAAATGATAGGGAAAGGGAGAAAAGAAAAGATAGGCACAAGGAGAGGGACCGCGAAAAGGAGAGGGACAGATGGGAAAGAGAGCAAGAGAGGATTAGAGCCAGGGAGACGCTAATCACGCAAGAAGTGGAAGAGGAGAGCAGGAGGTATATCCAGAGCCACAGACCGCAAGAAGATGGCAAACTCTTGACAGGTGGTGTAAAGACAGAGAACAGACCGGCGCGCAAATACGATGATCGGGAAGGAGGTGTCCATGACGAGCGTCAGGATCGGACGACTGCAAGAGAACGAAATTTTACTCCAGAGCTTGAAAGTCGGAAAACTGTTGCTGAACCATTAATCAACGAGGCTGAACGGTGGCGCTCGACTAATGATATCGTTAGAGATAGGCGGCATGACACAGATCGTGGAATCGAAAAGGAGGCTCGAACCCACCACGAAAATTCTGTTCCGCGAAACCCCTCTTCAAGACAACTACGTGATAAAGCACCTGATGAAGGGGAACGGAAATATGTGCAACCTATTGGAGGCACAATACCCAACGCAACGATGGTATCAAATAATTGTTCTCATTATTCAACACCTGGCTAATTCAAGGTGATAGACTCAAGCGCCGCAGGAATTTTTTCGCAGTCCCAATATCCCCCCCTTAGTGATTTCGCGGGTACCAACTGAACCCCGCGTTTATCCGTCCTCAGCTACTCGTGACGCTCCCGGGTCCAAAGACGCAAATGGGTTCAAGGTTTCTCATGACAAGGAAGGTCCACAGGATACAAATCAGAACAGAAACGTGTTCGCTGGGCTTGAGGATTCAAAACCAAAAGAATTAGTGAGCAAGTTGTATTTTAGATTATCTCACCTCATTTTATTTTATTCTTCGAAGCGTCGAACGAAGAAAGACGTAAGTAGATATGTTTATTTGTTGAAATGACTCCTTGAATTTCATTACTAGTCTCTGGGTGTGCGATGGCCTGTAATGCCCTCCACTACTCAAGTATCAAACCCTACATCAGTCCCTGCTTCCATGTTTCCCCTTGACGTCCCAAAACATGAGATATCATCACAATTGGTGAGGTCTTATTGAAAGCACGGTAAGAGATTATTCACCGTATTTACTAGCCAGTTAAACGGGATGACGGAGACGCTCAAGAAAACAGAGGATATCGTCTCCCTCTTTCCCACAGTCGTTCGAATTCCCAAGCAGATGTGCCGGACAGTCGAGGTAAATCTACTAACTGTTTTGTTCACCACTGCTGTCCCTAATTGAGAGCATTACATTAGTGCGACAATTATCACAAACAAAGGTTGAAGGTGTGCCTCCAACAGATGGGCCTGTATTAAATACGTCCACTCGCGCCATTCGCGATGTGACGAACGAAACTGAACACGATCATCTACGACCCCCCAAAAGTGACGTTAACAACAAATATGTTCAATCTAGGGTTTCACAAGGCTTGGCCCTAAATCCCCTTCTTAACCCTCAACACGGGTCTCGACCTCCCTTGTATGCCCGAACAGGTGATCGACACGTCGTAGAACAACAAACCTCTGAAATAGAGCCCAACGTGTTGGCAAGTCCATATGTCAGACAGTTTCTGGTGTTGCCTTCAACTCGCCCTCCATTTCCCCCTAATACAGGACCTATATCCTCTTTTTCTAACACACAGGAGACACAACAGACACCAACTACTCCAATGATATATTCCCGTCAGGATGTTCCACCAAAAAATTTTATTGAAAAGGAAACACTACATCCAGTAAGTTATTATCAGAAATATGAAGACTGATTTTGATCTGTAACTTTTTTTCTTTATAGCCATCTGTAAGGACTTCTTCAGAGGAGAGGCTGATAAGAACGGATGGACCTTCCACTTCCTTAAAACCTGAATTACTCACGTCAGACTCAGTAATTATTGACCGCCAAGCACCTAACCACGAAAGCCCCCCCACCCCCGCGACTGCACAAATCAATCATAGAATATCTATCATGCGACCCGCCACTGCTATGGGTTCTACACAAGAACGCTCTCTTGCATCCTTACCAAACAACAATTCTTCTACATTGCTCACCTCCATGGTTGAGTCAGTACGGAATGAGAATGCACGGACAGGCAACGTGTTACCGCGGCCTTCTACGGCTGTTGAATCGCGACACGGAAAAGGTGCACGATTCCAGTCTTACGTGCCCAATTTTCTAACGCCAACCTCTCTTGGTCCAACCGACGTCGGAGGCTCATCATTTTTAAACAATACCACACATAGCCCATCGCTAGAGCAAGGTGCCCACTTATAGATAAAGTTATCTGATTTTTTCTGATGTCTTTTAGAAACTGTTGATTACGGAACAAAAATTTCAGCCCCTAATCCCGTGTACAAGTATTCCTCCACATCAATTGTCCAAGATAACCAAGACAGGAAGCCTGGGAAGTCCAGCGTCACGCCAACAGCCGTAGAAGCTTTACAAAGTGTAAGATCCCCGTTTCTCATTAACCCTGACGTTCCATCGTCTGTCACCAGGAAAACAATGGAATCGGAGACGCAGCATGAATTAGTCGATGACGCAGATAGTAGCCCGGAGGCAGGAATCCAGACTCCACTTGAACTTTTGCCGAGAAATTACGAAGTACTACCCACTATCAAACGACAATCTCTTGCTGAACCTCAGAAGAAGGCATTTGAATACGTTGAGGTACCTCCAATCTCTGGGTTGCATTCTCTCACTCAGCAAGGCTTGACTCAGTCGATTGACACGAAATTATCGATGCAACGCATTTTGAGCGACTCGATATTAACTAGTCCCGTCTATGAGTCGCCTCTCTCAGCGACGCAACCACAATATCCAGCAAAGAACCAGCCACAAACCATTGGCTACGCTCCGTCAACACAACGAACGATGAACGTACCACTTCCTAGTGATACCAATGTTGGTCCGTCTTCCGTACATACTCGCCACATGGCCAAACCCTTGGTGTCATCGCTTGGCGTCGCTCCTTCGACGCAGCGAATGACAAACATACCTCTACCCAACGAGAACTACAGTCTCCCTTCCATGCATCCGCAGTATCAGGTCAAGAGCACAGCGCAGCAAGCCGGTGGCTCTTCAACTCAAAGATTAGGAAGTGCCCCACTTCCGGTTGAAAAAGGCTCTACCCCCCCCAGCCTTCCTGTGTACCCACCAAAGAACGTGTCTCAAGTAAATGCAAATGGTTTCGTTCCCTCAACTCAACGAATGATGACTCAGCCACTCCCTAATGCCACCTCCTCCGCCCAGTCGACACAATTACATGATCTACCAAAGATGACATCGCAATTGACTAGCCTGGCTCCCGCGACCCGCCGCATGACGACTATACCACTACCTAAGGAAATTCATAAGGAGATTACATTAGCTCCCTCAACGACGCGCGAAGCAGAAATGAAGTTCCCAGTGAATCATGCTTCAACAGTCTCGTCTTCTAGGACTACAATAACTCATCCAAAGCTACTGGAAATATTTTCAACAGGTCAACAGAATACCTCTTCGACAAAACTAGTTGATGATATTGGACTACAGTCAACCTTGAAAACAGAAATGGGACAAACCAAGGTTTCACCACACACTAAAAGCCGTTCGAGTCCTCCACGTATGGCCTCAGCCATTGCTTCTCATCGCGGTTTGCCTCATACGGAGAAGCTTCCTGATACTATTCAGCTCGAAGAGCCTGTCTTAACTACCCCACGGGATTCTCCATCGCGTAAGCCGACGTTTGATATCGCCCCGAAGGATGTGCAACGCTCCTCGCCGCACTCCCAGTTGCCAATATCCGGTGCTTTTCAACAAATAGATCCCACAATGCCACCTGCAAACCTCCCCAATATGCCCATAAATCACACACTATCCCATGAGCATATTGCATCCCCTCACCCTTCAGCCAACTACCCACGACCTCACTATCCGTATCAGTCGCAGGTGACCCCGGGCAGCTCAAATACCCTGACCACACCTGAACGACTACAAGGCGTACATGGCCAGCAATATGAAAATACGAACCCATTACAAAAAAACATTGCTGATCTAAAGCCAGCCGCGTGGCAAAGGGCTGCCAGAGTTGTAGAATCCTCTCAACCGATAATTCCATCTTATAATCAGCCAGATGACTCGAAACTGCCATTTGAAGAGACGAACTCTTCTCTTCCTGCATCGGGGCGCCATCGATACTCACAGTCATTGCCTGTAAATTTTGCCCACCTTCGTGCACAGACGACCACTGGGTCCTCCCAATCTGCAGTGACACAAAATATATTAACTAGGGAGACTGAAAAGTCTTTTCACAACTACTCTGATGAATCTATACTCATGACGCCATCTTCCCTTGCCCCGTCAATTTTGAAACCCACGACGTCGCATGTGTCAATCACACCCTCTTCATCGCAACACGATTCACGCAAAAAACGGGTCCCCACTATTTTTCGATCGGATACGCCGCAGGCCCCTTCCACCCAGTATGCAGTATGGCACCCTTCTACTTCTTCAAAGACACTAAATCGCAGTGAGCCACGTCTGACAGCTGATTCTCGCAGAATTGGCGAGATGCCTCCGGACGTGAAACAGACATCGAAACCTCTAACAACGGTCCTTAATTCTTCCGAGGGTCCAAACTCCAAGATATTCAGCCCTTTTCGTTACCTGACACCGAAGCGGCATTGGACAATGTCATCAGCGTCTCTGGATGCTCAGGACGGGACTGCGGTGAGTAATCATGAGCTTCACATTAGCTTATTTCAAGCAAAATTAACAGGCGAATACTGTTGTGGGTTCCCCAACTGCATCAATGCTGAGCCAACCACCCATATCGCCGCCTCCTCTGAGAGATCCACTAGCTGCAGCACACGCATGGAGAAATCGAGAAGAAGAAGAAATTCGAGCACGTGCAAAGGGAAGAGTACGAAGGCAGCGCCCTGGTGTCGTATTTGATGTGGCGGAGAACCCTTTGGAAGATCGAAAGCGTCCAAAACTCGTGCGGAAAGGTACGAAAGGTCGCAGCTCGCAGGCTTCTGGGCACGACCGAAGTCGTTCTGGCTGATGCTTTATGACAAATAACTTAGTATACTTTTGATTATTATGTTATACCTTATACTCTGTAGCCACATAACTGTAAGTACATTATTATTCTATAATATGACCACAGCGTGATTGTCTGTGACCACTCGCGTTTGTGACTTAATTTATCAAGTTGTATCCTCCCATGTTCAAAGGCAGGGACAGAAAAGTAACATCAAGCGATTTTTCATTACATGAAGTCGAAACGCATGGCCTATTTAAGTATCCATATAGGCTGAATTTGTTAGACCCACCCATTACTAACCAATATCCCTTTCTGACTTCTTTACATTCTTTAGTTATGATACGCCACCCTTATTCGATGTGAAGATTGAAGAATTCGAAGTGGCTGCTCTTGACAGACTACGTGTTCTTGCGGAAATAGAGTCCTCAGCAGCACGTAATCGAACCTGGGACGATCTGAAGACAGTCACCGATGCACTTTGCAAGAAGTATTTACCGTTGCACTCATCGTCAGCGAAAGACAAGGATTTGGAGTCAGAGCGGCAAAAGGACCATCTAGGTCATTTTGTCCTAAGACTGGCTTTCTGTCGGTCGTAAGTTGACGTCGCTCTTGGCATTATAATTGTTAATGCGCTTTCTTAAGAGAGGACTTGCGACGACGTTTCGTTAAGGCGGAAACAACATTGTTCAAAGTCCGTTATGAAACAGACGACTATAGGGATAGGGAACTTTTTCTAAATTCTCGTGATTTTAATTGGATCCCAGTAAGTTGATCTTGTACATGAAATTTGTATTGCAATTCATCGATATGAAGGTGGATAGTGATGAGAAAGAAAAGTATATAAATGAGCTGTTTGCTACTTACAATGGGCCCAAAATTGAATCCGAGCGGCTGAAAGCATTTCATTCTGAAAAGTATTACAAGGCAAGGTGTTCCTCAACAATCAACAAAACTAGCTTAAGCTTTCACTTTATAGGTCAAATGGTCACGAGTTCCCGACCTTGTTGAGAAAAGAAGGGTATTTCTTCTTGAGGGTTGGGCATATGTCCCTTCAAGAGAACAATCGAGTATTGTTTTTCAAGAGTACGAAATTCACTTGGGGAAAGCTTTGGAGGTACTTGGGTTTCATCATTTTCAGCTTTCCATCTCAATATCTCATAGGTGACAGCGAGGCTATTGCCTCGCTTAGACGAAGACACACGGTTACTACCAGTCCTAGACAATCTCTCACAGGGCTTCCTGGCTGGCGTTTCTGCTGAATGGAGCGGTAATACCGACTCTGAGAATGACAGTAACATCAAAGCCGAAATGGTGGATGATCTTGCAAGGAAACATTTTCCTATGTGCATGCGAACATTACACCAGAATCTACGACGAGACAACCACCTGAAGCATTTTGGGCGCTTACAGTATGGTCTATTTTTGAAGGTCAGTGAGCGTCAAACCTAGTTTAAATATTGTAACAACGGTTTAAAGGTTCTTGGACTCTCTGTGGAAGAGGCCATTATTTTCTGGCGCAAGTCCTTGGGCACGGTCACAGATGACAGATTTAACAAAGAACTTAAATACAATATTCGGCACTCATACGGCCTAGAGGGAAAGCGTGCAAACTACCCTGCGAAAAGGTGGGAGTATCTTCTATTTGAAATCCAAAAATATTCATTCTCTACAGTTGCTTGCAAATCCTCACACCTGGGCCTTCTGATCATGGATGTCCCTATCGGCATTATTCAATCGAAAATTTACAATCAGCTTTGCTGACGACATATTCTACCCAAGGACTCACATCCGCAGATCTACCTGAGATAGTGGCAACTGTGAATGCAGGTCACTACCACGTAGCTTGTACGCGTGTGTTTGAGATTACACATTCGTCGTGGGGCGTGACAAAGGGAGATGGAATTGGAGGAGGCGAAAGTGTTACACATCCCAACCAGTATGCATCAAAGAGTATGCATTTACTCAAAGGCAAAGACTCGGAAAGGGAAGTCGCGCTGGATGAATAACTTAAAAGTACTCGTGTAATTTTACTGTGTTTAGCGATACTTACTCTCGCGTTTCCCCCGCGCACCGTGGGTCATTTTAATTCCTTTCCGGATAAACTTATTGCGTTACGTCACAAATTAAAAAATTGCACCCCTCGCGGCACTCCTGTGACAAAGTGACACCCGTCTTGGTTGTCTCAAGCTGTTTGTTTCCTTTTCTTCATCTTTGCAATGACTCAACGAAAGCCTGCCACAACGAAATTGAATGATACGACTGCGAACCAGAAAGATGATGCTCTCCACCAGTATCTTGATACTGACGGCCATTTTTCGCTCGTCAGGTGTGTCCTTACTGTCTGATTTTAGCCGTCAACACGTCATGATCGAAGCTGGTTTTTCCTAGGAATTTTCGGCTTGCCGATCTGGTTACAATCATGAATGGTGTCTGCGGGTCATTCTCTATTTTCTCGTCTGCACGATATCTCTTGACAAATGACATCGACTACTTATGGACTGCACTCGCTTTTCCCTTAGCGGGACTCCTGTTTGACTTTCTTGATGGCAAAGTCGCAAGATGGAGAAAATCCAGCAGCATGCTTGGGCAAGAACTGGATAGTCTGGCTGATTTGGTTTGTCGTTTTCATTATATAAGGGGAACTCTTTTTTTCATCTCCATAGATTTCGTTTGGTGTTGCTCCATCGCTGCTGGCATTTGTTGTTGGCCTACGGACATATCTTGACACGGTGGTGCTCACCGGGTTCATCTGCTGTGGACTGGCGCGACTCGCCAGGTTCAATGCAACAGTGGCACTAATTCCAAAAAATGATGCAGGAAAATCAAAATATTTTGAGGGGCTCCCCATTCCGTCTTCCCTCGTCCTTGTGGGAGTGTTGTCCTATTGGACAAAGAAAGGATGGATTGAGGGGCAGCAGGGCATTCCATGGGGCACCATCACACTGTGGGGCAAGGAGGGTGGTCGTGGAGAACTACATGTGGCCAGCGTCCTCGTTGCATTCTGGGCAGCTGCCATGGTTAGCAAAACCCTACGAGTCCCAAAAATTTAAAAACGTTGGTTTGGGTAGTACAATATATATATCCAGAGACACCTAGTTGCCCATTATAGACGCGTACGTGACTGTGACCAAAAATTGTCATAATTACAAAAACGCGTCGCGTCGCAACACTTGTGTATCAGTATCATCTGGAAGACAAACCATGGTGTCCTCTGCTGATGTCGAACGCCTTTTTCTTCAATCTGTTCTTTCTCGTGGAGCTATGTCATTTAAACTAGCTCAGGTTTTGTGGGAAAAATGTGTGGATGCAGTTAAAGGCAAGGTCTATGTCTGCTCATGTCTGTTAACTATCCCAACACATGCTACAGCTTCTGATGCCAATTTGGACATTCCCTTCTCCAAGGAAAGGGTAGCTTGGGATGGATTTGAGACTCGACTCAATAATTCGATTGATAAATTGGGCTTTGCTTTCCAACATCTCCATGATGAGATTACAGGCAGAGAAATGTATGCGCTGGTTGGTATTTAAGTTATGGACATTCGCTCCATTTGAATTTCATCATGCAGGTTAACTGCAACGGAGATGAAATTGCGCAAATGGCTACTGACTACAACTCGGGTGAAATTGCATTTTTCAAAGCAATTGTAAGTTTCTCGATCAAATTATCATTTATCTTCCTCACCATACATAGGTTGAACAAATAATGCTCGCTCCACGTGAAAGTTATTCTGTATCTTCTCTTGCAGCACTCCGGGAAATTAGTGCGATAAAGCCCAAGTCAAATATGAGCAAAACTCAAGCAGAAGTGGTCTTGTGCAGCTTCGTAGCCAAGGGTTGGTTATTGAAGAGCGTGTACGTCTCAGTCTGGACTTATGAGAAGATGCTGACATATCCAAGTCGTGGTCGCTATTCCCTCTCCGTACGATCTCTTCTGGAACTCCACAAATATCTCAAGGAGACATACCCAGATGAAATGTTAGAGTGTGATATATGTAAGGAGGTAATGTTCTGACTGTATTTTATTTTATGAGTCTTTTTTTTTCAAATTGCACAGATTCTTACTCGCGGTATGCGATGCACAACAAATAACTGTAAAATTCGATTGCACTGGCACTGCTTTGCCAATTATCGCCGGCGCTTTAGCGTATGCCCTGCCTGTAATCAGGATTGGCCACGTGAAGTAAAAGAATTAACCCCTATTGGAGAAGATGCTGTGAAGGATGGTGCAGATGGGAAACGTCATGTGCGAACTAACGGAGATGCAAGCAACGAGGAACCAGACTCCGAGGATGAAGACGCTCCCTCCCAGACCGAGACCCAGAAAAAAAACACCCGCAATAAAAGGAAACGGCGGGGCGAGGAGGTCATGAATATGAGTCAAGAGGACAACTCCCCGAGTGTGACCCAAAGTCGTCGCATGTAAGCACTAGGATGATGCTACGTATCTGTAGTCTACTGTATAATTGATGATATAATATCTCAATGCTTAATCGGAAGAGTTCTGGTCCAAATGAGAAGTTACTCTTTTCTCCTGATGTGTCTGTGGTTCATCGATAAATCCAAATCGACCTCTACCCCATACAAGTTGTCGCTTTCGATCCCGACGGCCCTCTCCGAACTCTTCGTTCCATTTCCGCAGTTCTGAAAGGCTACCGAGCATCTCGGAGGATGATGGAACAATCTCTTTCAACGCTTTGGTGAAGTTTCGAAGTTCAAGGGATCGGTACGGCACATCGCCACTGCCTTCTGGTTCATCCAAAAGGGGCGTCTCGTCTTGTGAAGTAGGTAGTTCATTAGGCGATCCAGATCTGTCAAGAACTTTTGTTTCTCGTGCCAATGTAGTTTTTGTCAAATATGCATCCGGGGCCCAGGGTAGGAGTACACTTTCCTTTACTGCATCTAAGGCGGCCGCAACACAAAGATCTAGAAGGTCACCGTTTATTGTGGTGAAACAGACGAAAAACAGACGCCTACGTTTCAAGTCTGATCCAGAAAAGCTTTCCGTTTTTTTCGCCAACGACGCCAGATCTACATCGTGAGCCAATGATTCATCTCGCAGAAGAATTTTGAGAATCTCTGTATAACTATGAGAACTTGATTGTTTTGTACGAAAACGTGGCCAACCTTCTCTTTCTTTCTCTCCAGGCAAGTCCACTAGCAATCGACGTGGTAGTCGACGCAAAACAGCGTCATCCAAATCAAAGGGCCTGTTTGTAGCGCCAATCACAATTACATTATCTTCTCTTGAAGACTTCAATCCATCCATCTCCTGCATGAACTCTGTAATCACACCACGGTGCGCAAAGGCACCTCCGTTATCCCGCGCAGACATACGTGCACCAAAAAGAGCATCAATCTCATCCAAGAAAATTACACAAGGAGACAACTTGCGCGCCAACGAAAATACAGCTCTTACAAGCTTTTCGCCTTCACCAACATACTAAAAACTAAATGAGCATATACCAATTTACATAAAGTAAAAAATTGGTCACCATATCCATCACATCAGAAGGGGAGATTGAGAGCATCCTACAACCGGCTTCCTTCGCTAGAGCACGAACAATTAAAGTTTTCCCTGTACCAGGGGGACCAAAAAGGAGACATCCTGTCATCCCGTGCTTTTTAAGAATGCCACGTTGGAAAGCTTTAGGGTGGAGCATCGGCAACGATACAATCGTTCGCACTGAATCAATTGTATGAGGCGGTAAATGTACTTGATTAAAAGACGTAGGCATTGCAGCTAATCGAAACGTTGCTTTAGATTACTGTAGAGGGGATGATATCTGACACACCTTTATCGATTATACATGATAACAATCGCTGCTCATGGTTGTCGAGGTCAGGATCATTCTTGATTCTGTCCACGACTGAATCGGCGTCCACTCGGTCGCCCTCTTCCTCTCCTCCCACGTCAGCATCGTCACGACAGACTTTACTCGACATGTCTTTCATCCATAGTTTGCGCTTTTCGGTGATTGATCGATGTGCTGACCATGCATCCTTGACAGCCACCCACGGAATAACAGTTGGCTCCAAGGTTCCTCTCTCTGCCTTCGTTAGGTCGCTTCGATTCGACATGACGCTTCCAACAGCACGATCAGCAATTTTCTTGACTACAGACCATACTTCAATATGATTTCCCCACCCAGTCCACATAGAATCGTCACTGTTTGCAACAAAAGCATTTTCACCGTCACCATCTCGTGGTTTATCGTTTTCAAGATCATAGTCGCCTTCTATAACACCACCCACAGATCCCACACCCATTCGCATGGTCAATTGGTTAATTTCCCTCCTACGTGCAATACGGGTTGATTGTTCCTTCGATAGCGACCGTACATTTGGGACCAAAATCGAAGATCGGAAAAAATATGACTTATTCTCCATCATCCTGTTAGACCCACCTGAGAAAAGGTTTGGACTTGAAGAAGGCGGAAAACCGGAGAAACCATTGGGGCCCCCAATCACAATTACCTCAGGTTTGGGGGGTTCATCGCCGTTAGGGGAAATGTCTGTGGGAAGTGGCGGAAATTCTTCGTGCAGGGCAGAATCACCCTTCTCCCATCGCTTTAGTCTGTAACGGAGGCGCCTTTCCCTCGCCTTTTCAGCAAATTCACCCTCACTCCAAAGTTGTTTTTCAGGCTTGCTTCCTTGTGCAACTTCAGGTGATGATGAGTTCTTGCTCGTCAATAAATGCATGAGACTATTGGCTGAGCCTGAAGAACCGTCACTAGCGAGACTCGTGAGAGAAGGAGTCATCCCGAAGACAATAGTTGTCGGGTTCAAGACGGGTGATGTCGGTCGCGAAATCGGGCCTCGACGTCGCTGTCGCACAGAAGCCAGCAAAGCGGGATACCAGGCCGAGGACGACGGGGCAATCAAGGGGAAGTCGCGAATATATATCAAACGAGGTTTGCGTGGAAGGGGAGAAAACAACTCTGAGCTCTCTTGTTTCGCCCGTAAGTTTACGACAGAATCGAAAAAAACCTTGGGTTTGTTTTCGGGAGCAGTACGTCTAGTAACAAAGGCACGATTTTGGACCGAAGATGGGGTCATCAACGTAAAAGTCATCTGTTGGGGTGGCGAAAACATTTGAAAAGCGCCATCTTCCCCATCATCCTCCGTGGGCATGGTATTGCGTGAAGAAAGTGCAGGTAAAGACGGAAAGTGCAGCGGGTTATGTGGAAAGTTTAAAACGTTGGCAGCTGCACCCAAACTCGTTAATAGCTTTTTGAATTTAACATGAAAAATACATGCCTTTTCCAAATTGTCCCCATTGCCCTGCTGCAAGTTGTGCCGCATCAAGTACAAGCACTTCAGCACCTGTGCGGCGTGCAAGCTCTTGAACAGTTGCATCCACAATATAATCGCCCCCTTCAATGGGACAATACAGCCCAAGTGAGGGTTCGACAGGAGATCCTGGAGAATAGAGTGAGCGATGTTGAGTTTGAGGGTGCAGAGTAATAAGAAGATGATTCAACGCTTCTTCTAAAATTTCTGGTGGTGGAAGAGAGGTCGAATGGTCGGAGAATGTAGCGTTGTCATCATGTACAGATAAAATGTCAAGATTTTCCGGTAACTCAAGAGGTTCAGTATCCTTTGTTGCGGTGGTGGTTACCCTTGTTCTACGCAGTTTCGGTTTCTCAGCGTCTTCCGAAGATGCATCTTGTGAGGGGGGAGGTGCTGGATCCTCTGACGGTACTATAGGTGGTGTGGTGGATGATGACCACCGTATTCCTGATACAAAGACGAGCTTATTTTGAGGAACGCGATGCAGATTACATGTGTGCCTGGAGAAAAAGGCGGCCGGAAGTGAGGAACCCTTTGACAGCAAGTGCGTCCTGCGTACAAAAACCTGAGGGCGCATCCAACTCAAGAGTCACAAGTTACTGTAATCTCTGGACATTTGAATTTTGTACTTAGGTAATCACGTCAAAAATGTGCAAAATTACGGTCACATGCCTTTTACATACAAGGCGACGTCATCAAGCTCGGTGGTCAGAGCAGGTATAAATTAATACAGCGTCTCTAGGGGGGCGCAACGAATTAAAGTATGTATAGTGCCTCAAAATTCAGAATGCTGTCAATAGCGATTCAGTGATCGTGGTTTTGAGTAATTTGCCTGGCCATTTCGCGCTCTGCAAGGTCCACTCCAACCAAAATTTTAGACGCCTTCCATAACTGCACCATGTTGATTATGTTCTTTGTGATGCAAACAAGGCCGCTGGGAACGAGCAGTAGTTGTGGATATGTCAGATTAGAAAGTGGTGCGGGTAGTCCGATTGGAGTAGTAACCCATTTCATGAGGTAGAGTGAGACAAAGAATAGCTCGTTGCCTGCACAAATAAAAAAGAGTGTTCGCTACACGCAGGCCACTTAGAAGATATACAGATAGAGAGAAAACCGAAACATACAGAATCATTGTAATAGAGCCAAAGAATACGGCTGACTTCGCTTGTCACAAGTTTGTGGCTCCGGGACCCGGTAACAAGAGAACTGATATGCTGACTGTTGGTATAAAGGACTACGAAGAAAGAGATAGTACTATACCTATACATGTGCATGTAGTGACTGCTGAAGTCGAGAGCAATGAGGAACTGGAAAACGACAGCAAATGACGGATATGCAGAGGCTAGGTAACAAAGTAGACACGATGTCGTACAGCTGCACACACCCATAAGCCAGATAGAAGAAGCTTGAATAAATCTCACATACCGATCGGTAACCATATCTAGGACTGCCCCAAATTTCGAGGTCTGTCCTAATGCGCGCGCAGCTTGCCCGTCTACTGCATCTAACAGACACGAAACCACGTAAGCCAGTGTACAGTATTTCGGGTGATAGCTCATAAAGTGTAAGGAGAGTCCAGCCAGTATAATACGCGCGTACCCTTATGAAACCATGTCAGAAGAAAGATTTTCGTGGCACATCACCACTCACCGATGAGATTGGGAACGAATAAAAATACGTTTTCCGAATATGTTTGGGCAGTAGCAAGATCTACAGCCTCCTTTGCGTTGATTGATTTTTCTCGCCGCCCCCGGTTTCGATTTGCGGGTGAACGAGCCATTATGAAAATACCGATGACAAGTTGTCTAGCACACAAAAGCAGCCGCTGCTGCCAAACTCACATACATAGACAAACCGCGTCATCCCGCAAACTCGGCGAAACTTAGATTACATAATTAGGTTCAAAGGATGTAAATTTAAACATTACATAGACAGAAATGGCATAAAACCAGTAAATTATTATATGGTGTAGATTATGGAAAGAAGTGGCACGAATGAATTACTTATGGCCGCCAACCACAACTCCGACAACGATGGCGACCACTGCAATAATAATAAGAAAAATAAAAAAACATATCCATCGTCCTTTGCGATAAGACTTTGCTAGAGGCAAAAGGTAAGAGGGTTAATAAGTATGATAATTTGTTTAAAAATACCATGTATAACTGCTTGGTCTGTATGCTTTAACCTAAACGGAAAAAAGATGAGGCCATTGAAGTAGGAAGAAATTAGACTATTACCCTTTCTCAGTGTCATCTTCAACGGCTTTAGCAGCAGCTTCTACGCCTGCTATCACTGGGTCTTGTTGCTCCACCAAGGTGGCCATCTGACAGACTGTGAGGATATACTCTCATCAATTTGGCTAAGCACAAACATCGGAAAAAAGTTGTGCAAGTTCTGCCAAAGTATGCTCCATTTTTTGGATATCTTGCTGTCGCTCTTGCACTTCGCGATATACTACACGCGACTCCGCATATCGTGTTGTGCTTGTCAGCTAGAGTCTTACTTTAGTCAACCATTCTTGGTATTTGAAGATAGCATACCGCCTGTGCAAAAATTTGTTGGCCTTCACCATGCGAAATTGCTTCAACTTCTTCAGGTGTGGCATCAGGTTTGACTTTACAGTAAATAATCAGTCCTCCACACAAGTGTACTAGAATTTATTGGAGCTGACCAATTTTGAATTGTCTTTCAACTCTCTGTCTCGACTTGGCACGGAATTCCTGTTCCACTTGCTGGTAATGTTGGATGGCTTCAACGAATTTTGAACGAACAAAGGCTATCTAGATTATGATTTCAGAGCGTTGCTGATGCAGTATAGTGATATCTACCCTGTTCTTTCGCATTTCGGTGTCCTGTTGTCCTGGAGAGTTTTCCAGCCTTTGTATACGTTGCTTCAAATTTTGACTCATTTCTCGCATCCTCGTAGACAGCGCGTCTAGTTGAGTAGTTTCTTCTTCAACACCTTGGTCGATGGCATTTAGGGAACGTGCACGAAGAACAGATATCCTGTTAATGTTTTCGTTGTACTCCTTGATATCATCTTGGATAGAAGCAACCTTGTAAAGACCAATATTGGTTTAGAACACGCGACCGACAACAGTACTCACTTCGGACAGGAATGAGGATTGTCCAACCGGAGCCGTGATGACGGAAGGTGGCACCTGCAGGTCGGACATCTCATGATTCTGCGTGCGCTGCGCCTAATATATAATGAATATTTTAATACGAGGCTTAAAATGGGAAAAACTCACTTTCAGAGCAGCAAGCCGGTCCCTTGCCATCGAAACTTCTGAATCTTTGTGGTAGGGTGTATGCAGGAACCGTGAGAATGTCTTGATTTAACGACTCAAAGCATGTGTGCACTCAGGGCCGATATAAGTAAAAGTATATAACATATAAATAACATACATAGACCACGGAAATTGTTTTCACCAATACTTTATTCAAGCGGCCCGCAAACGTTAGTTATGCATCCAAAGTTCACCCCAAGATTTGCCGCCATTGGACAATTTAATCTTATCACGATCTCGATCACGTACGTATCTTATCGTCCGAGTCATATCTTCAACATCTTTTGAACCTGAACGTTTCCTCTCTCTCTTTCTAACATTCGTGAAATTTTGCAATGTGTGGAATTCTAGCAGTGCACGGTCTGGAAAAGCCAGCCAACGATAGAGCGCGGTGTATTGCTCTTTCCAAGCGCCTTCGACACCGTGGTCCGGATTGGTCAGGTTGCTTTGTTGGAAAAAACTCCATTCTAGTCCATGAAA
>JASFDA010000153.1:0-27006 GCA_036936965.1 Cystoderma amianthinum
GTCACTTCTCAGACTGAGTGCACCAGCGCCACTCAATGCGGCTCAGGCTCTGACCGCGGTGAAGGTTTCTGCGATGCGGACGGTTGCGACTTCAACTCCTTCCGCATGGGCAACACAAGTTTCCTTGGGCCCGGCAAGATCGTTGACACCACCAAGAAATTCACAGTTGTCACACAATTCACCACTTCTGATGGTACCGCCAACGGTGCCCTTACCGGGATCAACCGTCTCTACGTTCAGAACGGCAAAGTCATTGCCAACTCCAACTCCAAGATTGCAGGCGTCACGGGTAACTCCATCACTGACTCATTCTGCGCTGCACAGAAGAAGGCTTTTGGCGACCCCAACACCTTCGCTGCCAAGGGCGGACTTACCGCTATGGGTAATGCCTTCAACACCGGTATGGTCCTCGTCATGAGTATCTGGGACGACCATGACGTCAACATGCTCTGGCTCGACAGCAACTACCCCACCACCAAATCCGCCACTACTCCTGGTGTTGGCCGTGGAAACTGCGCTACCACCTCTGGTGTCCCAAACACCGTCGAATCTCAGAGCCCCGGTGCAACTGTTTTGTTCTCTAACATCAAGTTCGGAGATATCGGCTCAACCTACACTCACTAGAAGGTGAGAATGAACCTAACAGAAGTCTTAGTACGCTTACTGATTTACATTTAGCCATACATTTTCCAGCAGCTCTAGATTCTCCTAGATTTCGAGCCTGGCTAGAATTTAACGACTTGTACTTGTAGCTACGAATTAAATGCCTAAATTTTCCTCTGCTACTTTGATTTTAAACGACAATTCTCAACTAGCAATTCTTGAATTGGATTGAGTCTCTAATGGCGCCAGCCTGATCGTCTAGACTCGTCCTGAAGTTCGATATCATCTTAATTGTCTGGTTTTGTTACTTCACAGAGAACAATTGTAGTGTCATTTTCTAATGAGATTGGATATGGCGCAACGATTGAGGTACTTAGCCCATGAAAAGCAAAAGAAATTTATAGTTATTTCAATACTTATGCAAGCTAATTAGTACCTAACGGTATTTGGTATACTTTCCAGAATGAACATTTATTCTTTCTTTCAGTGGCAGAAGAACAAATGTCTACCGGGATGGGCCGCATGCGCACAGAGGGTTCCGGGAGTTTACGAACATCGGAATGGCATCGGAATGGCATTTCCATCGAGTTCGGGATGAGTTGGCTGTGCCACGCGATGATGATGGTGATGAGCGAAAGGGCTTGAACGGAGGATCCACGTGCTCGGTTAAATGATTATTTCGATGTTGCTAAATTTCCATAAGTACCCCCATACAAGACTTAGAGAAAGTAGTCTGATCCAAACAGAACTATTTTCCCATCTTTTTCTTCTTGAGGGTTGTGTATTGCACTTATGCACGGTTTTCGAGCACAAAGTAAGTCTTGTGTTTGTCCAATGATTCTAGACCTTCAATCCACCAATACCAGCACTTCTCCGCGCAAGGTCCCTGGTTCAGTCTAGATCTTTGGCACGTCAGTCACGCTTCGAAGGTTATGTAGTTCGACGCACAGTTTCTTCGGCGGAAGCAGTACCCCCAACTGGACCGACTACAGTATGTCATAGCAATGTTCAGTCGTCCATGGTGGTGTAATGACTTTTTCTAGCCTCCACCTGTACCACCCTTCCGCCAGTCAAAATGGAGAAGCTTTCTTCAAATCCTTGGAAGGACCACTTTAATTGCGGTAGTCGGTGGAGCGGGCGCTTTCTACTATATCACCCAACGTGAACGCAATCCTGGCCCTCAATTACCTTTCGACGGAGAAAAAAAGACATTAGTAGTTCTGGGTAGTGGTTGGGGAGCGACTAGTCTTTTGAAAACTCTTGACACGACGAACTACAACGTTGTGCGCATTCCATTGTTTCGTCTTGTGTTTCTTTTTGCCCTCTAATGCATCTCACAGGTTGTAGTCAGTCCTAAAAATTTCTTTTTATTCACCCCTCTTCTCCCCAGTGTCGCCGTTGGCACATTAAATCCTCGTTCTATCATACAACCTACGCGGTACATAACACGGCATAAAACCCGACAAGTCTCCGTTATTGAGGCTGAAGCCACTAAAGTTGATGTGAGCCTGATAATGGGTTACGTTTCAAATTGTATTCAATTTAATGATTATCGTATGATAGCCTATCAGCAAAACTATCACATTTTCAGGTAATAATGCTTCACTCATGCTTACAGTAATGCCTACTAAATAAACCATCACAGACACTTCTGAAATCAAGGGATCTACGTCTTCGACTACGATATCCTATGACTATCTTGTATATGCCGTCGGTGCAGAGGTTCAGACTTTCAATATTCCTGGAGTGCAACAGCATGCTTGCTTCATGAAGGAGCTGGCAGATGCCGAACGAGTCAGTGACATCATCAATGCTATTTTATCAGTTCCTGAGCTCAATTTATAGATGCAAAGACAATTCATGGATTGTAGGTTCATGTGGTACCTAACTAGTACAAACTGACCTTACCTCGATAGGTGTCGAGACAGCTGCATTCCCCGGACAAGACCCTGAAGAAGTGAAGCGACTTTTGCACATGGTCTGCTCCTTTCAGGTTATCTTTTTTGAAGGGGCTAAATACAGAATTTCAGGTTGTTGTTGGTGGAGGTCCCACCGGTGTTGAACTGAGGTATAACCAGTTGAAATTACAGAAGTTTAGATTATTGATATAATGTTTAGTGGTTCTCTCCATGATTTCCTTGAGGTATTTTGATATATCACGAATGCATATGAAAAAGCTAACCTTTTTCTTCTTCTCAAGGACGATCTCAAGTCATGGTATCCTGAACTAGCCGGAAATATTCGAATCACTCTCGTTGAAGCCCTACCTTCAGTGCTTCCTATGTTTAGCAAGCAACTTATTGAGTACACGCAGTCAACATTCAAGGAGAGTAAAATCGATATCATGACAGGCACCATGGTAAAAGAGGTATGTTTTATAGTGGTTCTGTACACGGAATTACGCTTGACCTTACCCAATAGGTTAAGGATCAAAGCGTGATACTTCAAATGCCAGACAAGACGCTCAAAGAAGTCCCTTGTGGAATGGTTGTTTGGGCTGCTGTAAGTTGTAAGGTGTTCTTGCAAAGGGCTCGGATTCACACTGCATTAAGGGAAACAAAGGCAGAAAAATCACACAGGATTTAATGGCTACTCTATCGGACTTCCAGAAGAACAGGCGTGGTATCACAGTTGACGGTCTGTCCTTTATCTGGACTTCTCACTCAAATTCTGCTTAAACTTATAACGGTAGACTACTTACGAATGGAGGGAGCACAGGACAGCATCTTTGCGATCGGTGATTGCACTGCTACATCATATGCACCAACTGCCCAAGTAGCTTCACAGCAGGGTGCATACCTCGCCCGCGTGCTTGCTCAGCTTGCGAAGAAGGACAACCTCCAGGGTCGCTTGGGCGACCTGAACAGCCAGGCGGCCACTGTTACCGATGAGGAACAGAAAAAGCAAATTTTGTCAGAGATCCAGGCTGTAGAAAACCAGCTTGCGAAGACGAAGCTACGACCCTTCCATTACTCCCATCAGGGCTCCCTCGCGTAAGTGCTTCGGAAAAGGGCTCTGTAGATCATTTTTACTTATACGTATACTCTCAGATACATCGGATCTGAAAAGGCAATTGCCGATCTACCGTTTATGAATGGGAACGTCAGTCAATTTAATGAACTACTATTCAATCGGCTAATCTTGCTACATTTTGCCCCAGTTTGCGACTGGGGGCGTTCTGACTTCTTGGTTTTGGCATAGCGCCTACCTCAGTACCCTGTATTCACTGCGTAACCGCACACTTGTGGCTACTGACTGGTTGAAGGTGAAAGTGTTTGGCCGGTAATTACCTTCTTTTGATAATTTTTTGCTATTTCTCACCTATATCCTCGTAGTGACGTGAGTCGAGAGTGAGATTCAAATTCAAGAACACAAAGACACAACATAGACTATTTATTGTGCTCTCGAGAAAGCACCAAACGTCCACATTCGTTCTTTTTGTGCATAGACTATTCGTCTCCGTTGGCTTTGATAGTACCATAGACTTAGACTTTCTTTTTTTTCTGTTCCTTACAGTTACGTTTAAATACTTAATTCCCTAGGACTCCTGGTCAACTCCAAGATCATTGATAGAGCCAGCGCACTATTTACAAAGCCATTAGTGTGATTATTAAAATCGATATGAGTATTTATGTCTCGAGCAGATATCCTCCACCTCTAAGATCTCGAACAGCAGAAATAGGTTTGTAAGTGATAATAGCCGGATTGTCCTCGTTGGACAAACAGCACACCCACTTGCAGTGAGTTTATTGTTTCCTAGGAAGAAGATTTTGTAGCAATCAGCAGGACTTTTTCTCACTGCCCCCACCATCGAAGAAGCTGCCATGAGGGATACAGAGATACATCCACAAAACGTCAGATATCCCAAAACTCCTCGTACAATTTGAGGAGATCACAAAAAACCATGCACTATTGTGCACCAATGTGATGAATATCACACTGATGCTAAGCTACCATGGAGAGCAGTGAGAAATTGTGATCTTGCAAACTGTTGATGGAGATCAGGTTTCATTGGCATCATGAGGCTCAACGCTCACGAACCCAGTGGAAGCTTGGTAGAATAAGTGGGGGAAGATTCTACAACCTGGGGTCAGAACTGATAAAGCCCCCGATTGCTGTTGATGTCGTGATTAGACAGCATGCAGCTGAATAATTTCACCGCGGTCTTTGTCATGAGGTCTTTTGTCATATCGTTGTTAATGTTATCAAAAACAAAACAATTCTCTTTCAGCCTATCAAGGTCAAAGTATATCAGACATCCCAAAACGCCTGATCAAGGTATTATTTAAACACGCAGCACTTCTATGAATCAACACGGCGCATCTTGCATCATTTTCTGAGCGGCCTAGACAGTAACTATGAAGAACGGCAAGATATAGTAGTCTTGAATCGCAATAGCAAGCAAAGTTAAGGAGACAGACCGAACACGAGACGCTCCACAGATGATTTGTTGGCAAGTTGTTCGTCCTTATGGGAACAGGCGACTTTTCATTTAGATACCTATACATTCATTTTCAAAAATCGATATCAGATATTAGATATACATTCCACCCTCTCCCACTTCGCTACCAGCTGGAGGAGACTTTGCGTTCACGCTGGTAAAAACTGTTTTTGTGGGGACACTTGTTTGTCCATTGTCGATCGTTTCGCCGATAGCTTGAAAAAGAAGTTCCTCAGCAATGACGTTTAGGGATACGGGCCACGGTACATCCTTGTTAGGGGGCAGCTGAATTGGCGGGATGGTTGACGGTGGGGGTGGTAGAATAGTAGGACTTGGGAGCATGAGAAGCGTTGCGGGGATATTCATAACGCTGGCTACGGAGAGAAATAAAGCGGAGGTATATTGTACCATATTGGGAGGCTCAAATGGTTTGGCCTTTAAACCCTGGATAATAGTATGGAGATAAATTTGTTTTCTTCACACCAAGACAACATACGAATATATCCCTGGCAGAATAAGGTAGGAAGCGAATGGGTGCATCATCGCCGCTTCGTGGAACATAACTGGGGACGGCGTAAGAGTCAAGCAATGAAATCCTGGGTATAACATAAATTGTGAGATGAGAAAGGAAATCAAAATGCTCACTTCGAAGGCTTCAAAGTCTCGAGAATTGTTTGAACGTATTTGTGTTCATTAGATAGTGGCAGACGTGTCAAGGCCTCCGAAATGAGGATTGTAGCACCAGTCCAGGAAGGATTGAAGGCTAAGCCCACCTGACAAGTTTATGGACTTCGGGTTTAAGGAATTGAGAACATAAAATACGGCTACCTCAATGCCTTGAGCACCAACTCCAACTTCACCCGACTGCTCGCCAATGCTGAGAGCCCCCGATGTGAGAACTTTACTAGCCTCTCCAGTTGCAATTATAAGGGGTATGTTAATTGGTAGGTCACCAAGTATCTTCACGTTCAGGTCGTCAATAGGTGGGGCGGGCTTAAATTGAGGGTCAAATGACTCGTCTTCGCTGTCCGATTCGATAGCATGACGTGGAGCACTACTATCTGCTATGGGGTCCGTGTTCTGTACCTATTGTTCAAAGGGATAGATCGAGAATAAGAGTGGAAACGCACTGGGTTCATGATAAGGAGATGAAGGTGATAAAAATAGTTATCACTCGTCACAATATTAATATCACGAATTTTTGTGTCTCCTCACATTTCAGTTTTGACTAAGGCAATGAAAGGAATCTATTCAGCAGGGTTGTACGAGTCGCATTGTCTTGTCTTTTTGTTGAAAATCCTCACAAAATTTTAAATGATGTGCCTTCATGTTCACGTCGCGTCGGATGGCACCTTCGAATAACCAAGGAAGCAGCCCTGTATAAAGAATTAAAGGAAAGGGAAGGGTGACATTTCAGCGTTTAATGTTACAGCATTATGAGACGAGTTTCCAACGGACAAGTTACAAGATTTTAAACATTAATGTTACTCCTTCCCATGACCAACCTTGGATTTGTTTACGGCATTTCTTTGATGGTAGGTACGCTGTTATTGGACATGGAGTCCGAGATATGTGTATATACTGTTTCAGACCGGATAATTATCAAACTGCAGGCGATAGTTGCCATATTCGCTTCCTGTAGCGTATTAAGACTAAGGAAGACATCCACTGGTTGTTCACATAAGCAGACTTACAAGAAAAGAAATTGTGATTTCAACTTCGTCCTCTAGCTCATAAAGGATGATATAAATAAGATGGGTTATAGCATAAAGAGCGGCCGATTCCACGAAAATCCTCGCGATGTGATGAATACGACTGTTGTTGGTAGATACGCCATAGTTCCGCAGCTCTAGCTGACTCTTCCATAATTTGAACACAATAACGCCTAGATGGATAAAATTTTAATTGTTAGTTAAGCTCATGTTGCTATTATTAAATGGTAGGATTACCTGTCGAGTAGACAGTTGTAAAGAAGCTGCACATCAGAAATGCAATAGTCCACCGCGTAATTGTTGGGTTGAAGACACTCGTCTCTACGTTCGTGTGGTGTTCAAGGTTGATATAATATACGGCCGAAACTAACTCATGTAATGAATGAAATTTTAGCGACAAGATATCTAGGAACTCACTAAATGTTACCGAGAGTGTCAAGCTAGGGATTGCAATGATATAAAAGTTGTGGTTCCATATAACCCATGTACGGTAGGTCTGGCCTTCGCTTTTAACAAACTTGTTAAATAGCAAAGGAAGTTTATACCAAAAGAGCGTCTGTCAGAATTATGGCTCCAACTTCGCCAGTCTGAAAGACTGTCTTCGCTGGCGCTCTGACGAGTTCTAAGAATGGCAGGGGGTCATGCCCATTGACGATAAAGGTCATGTATGCAGTGTACCATACGCCAATAATATTCTGAAAGTTACAACACCGAAATCAAGTTCAACCTTCAAAAAATGTCACAGAAACACGCACCACGGTAGCGAGTACGAAAATTAAGGCGGAGGGTATTACGAGCAGTAAGTTGCACCTCCCGGTTGCTCTTTTTTTGCGTACAATCGTGGTGACAGATGTGATAAAAAGGGTGAGAGCAATTCCTAAAGTTGAGTTTGTGTGATTTATAGTACGAGAATGTTCAGTGCTCACCATATGCGAAGCTTGCAATGAGGACGGCAAACAAAAATGAAGGTACGTGGGCAGGAGCCATGCTGAGCTTGTTGAGGGGTGGGCCTGTACCTTCCCTTCAGGTATTAAATATGTACGTATAAATCCATTATGGTGGACTCCAACCGACTTTGTTTATTTGATGTGTGCAGTGCTCTCGATCAATGATAACTAGGGGGTAGGAACGGCAGATCTTGGGAACAATTATAACCATAGAAGATGATAGATCGATGATATCCGTGATATACATGTCTTTGCACTCGTACCCACCCCACCTTCTTACCCAGATTGCCCCCAGCTGTATTGCCAGCCCAGGGCGTCGAGTTCTCCAGGCAAACATTAGGATTGTCCATGGTGAGCTTGCGTACTAGAACGACAGGGTTCTGAATGACGTTACATCTCGCTCTGGGAGCGTGAAGCCAATAAATGAGTAGCACATGGTTCGGGTATATCAACTGAGAACATCATGCCGTCGCTTCTTGCCAATAACTTGTTATATCAGAACCAAGTTATGCAGCGTACAAATGGAGGACCATGAAAGAGGGCAATCCCTATAGAAACAGTCATTGAAAGATTTGATTCTGATCTTCCCTCTATAACGTAAGATTTGGGCAAGTTCAGCTTCGTAGAATCAAAGACGAAACTGGCAGTTGGGAGGGTTACTGAAGACGCGCTTGAGTGGTGCAGCAAAGCCATATTACTCGAGTATATTGTTATTAGGCTCGAGCGGCAATGTTTACTAGTATCCATGATGCCTATGGTGCAGACATTAGATTGTATCATATATCCAAACGAGATGGAATGAGTGGATGGATGGATGATGAGTAGTTGGGGTCTCGCAGTTCATCTAGGTATTATCCCCGTTGTTGACTGGCCCCTTAGATTTAGATGGTGTTGGTGTGTGGTCGTCTGGTTCCATCTAAGGTCTCAAAAAAAGAGTAACTGAAGTGGGATATGAAATTTGAGGAACTAGTGCGCTCCCTGTAGCTAGCGTCCTTGACCGACAGCCGATCATCATGAAGTAGCCCAAGTTTGAGGAGAACCTCGGGATTTCTGCGAGGATGTTTAATGAGCCTCAGGCTTAAAAAGCAATTGTTGAAGCACTTTGTTTTCAAATTTACGTAGTTGAGATTCTGGGTTTGGGGAGTAAGCGTGAACAAATGCCATCAATAAAACCCTTCCTTCGGAACTGCAACCTCAACAACTTAAATAATCAGCCATATGGATCCATATACGCCAGGATCTCGAGCAGGGGGGCGCAAGAAGAATCTAGGGTTGTCTGCAAAGGAGTACACGAAGGTTGCTTAATTGTCAACCATTAAATCGCCAAAATTGACGAATCGCTCAGATTACAGGCACGATCGCATCTGTACGACGCCATAGACTTCCTCAAGACAATGACGACGACAATATAGGTCCACATTCAGAATTACCACGCGATGGTCTTTCAAAAAGTGCGCCTCATATGTCCTGTATCGCGCCTGAACTGACACAATCATTAACAGGCCACAATGAGTCGTCCTTCATTGCAGAAACTTCTTTCGTACGGGCGCCTCTGAATTCACGCGTCGTTTCCAGCAATATTACAGCAAATGGCAAAGGAAAAGCGAAACAAGAAGCTCTTGATCGTATACCCCTGGAAATTCAGGAAGCGTTGATCTTGGAAGACTTGCTTTATGTACTCATGGTGAATATCTACTTTGTGCAATTTTTCGTACTTCTGATCATTTAGCAAGGGAATTGAAGGGGAATATGTGAGATTTCATTCTGACTATTCCGCAGAGGACGACGATCCACTTCAAGGAATTCGTTTTGCGGTATCTCCTTCTCTAGGCATAGTCCCTCCTTGCTTTTTCTGGCCTGTGGGCTCACTTGTTGCTTTTAGACCCCTCCCTACGCGACCTCGTGGAACGCATATTACCCCTAGGTACATATTACACGGCCATCTTTGCTTTTGTCGAACATCGCAGTCATCTCGATTATGGTCTGGTAAATCACGCGTTGTGTGCCGCTATTCGTGATATGTTAAAGGTGCTTAATCCGAGAATAACTTCCAGAATCACTTCTCATGGCCGATTAAGGACTATCAAACACTTTTATCTCAACTAGAGCATGCTTTCAACACTTCGTCCCAGTTCTCGTTGCAGAAACTCTGGTTTTACATTCATCCGACGGTCCATACTCTATCGCTGATCTATCAACTCATCCTTGAACTTGCTACGGCTGATGATCCGGTTGGAGACCTCTCCTCTTCCTCTTCCTCGACATCCGACGCCGAAGAAGATGCTCGGAACGAGGCTTTAGGTCTCGGTGGCGCCAAGCTCAAAGCTGTTCTCTCTGAGATCAACAAGAATGACATGGGGGCTACAGGAGGGAGCGGTATATCTGTGAAGGGAGGCGAAGTTCTCACTATCATTTACGGAAGAATGCAAAATATGTCAGGGGATCCAACGGCAAACACATTGTATGGGACCCTACTGAAAGCAGCTGGCGTGCCGTACGTCTCGATGTTGAAAGTATGGGTCACAACGGGAAGGCTGGTGGATCCGTATGAGGAACTCATGGTTAAGGAGAGCAAATTCATCAACCGTGGTACTCTTGAAATGGATTACACAGACGAGTACTGGGAAAGACGTTATACTGTAAGTTCATCACTTGTCGCTGATTAGAATTATTCTGAGCTTTTGAAGCTCCGAGATGGATCCACCTCCTTGTCGTCAAAACGGCATCATGCCGGGGTTCCCCCTCCCAGAGCAACTGGAGGACGATTACCTGGAGGCGCTTGTGTACCGCCCCTCTTGGAAGGTTGGAAGCATAAGATTCTCTTGGCAGGAAAGTATCTTAATGTCATCCGAGAATGTGGTATCGAAGTCGGTCAAAATCAAGGTCAATCAGATAATAAAGATATATCAATGGATGATGAAAAGTATGCTATTTGTGTCGTATAAATATTCAATGTCACTCATAAATATCTAGATTCTATACGTTCCTCGAAGACGCTTATTCACATGCAAACAAGACACTCCTCCAGCTCTTGCTTAAAGACCAACAGCTTATGCCTCGTTTACAGTCGCTGAAACGCTATTTCTTTTTGTCACAATCATCCTTCTTAACGCATCTTCTTGACCTCTCAGCCACGGAGCTGCGAAAGGCGTCTAGATCAGCTTCAATCGTCAAACTCCAGAGCTTATTGGACCTTGCCCTCAATACAGACGCACATGGAGAAGATCAGCTATATCGTGAGGACGTCAAAGTCACCATGGCAGATACTGGATTGTACGACTTTCTACTCAAAGTTGTCAATGTTAGTGGTGTTATTGGTGGAGAAGACGCAGAAGCAGACGGTGTTCGTGTTCAGCATGACAAAAAGGAGAAGGATGAAAAAAAATCCACATTAGGCGAGCTTCTTCTAAATACATTATGACAACATATTCTTAGGACAAACCTCATTCCCTAGCTATCGATGCGCTAGCACTGGATTACACCGTCAAATTTCCCCTATCCCTTGTGATATCTCGGAAGACAATCCTGCGTTATCAGCTTTTGTTCCGCTTTCTGCTACATCTAAAGCACGTCGAGCAATCTCTTTCTTCCATGTGGATCGAGCAAAAGTCTACCCCTTGGCGAAAGCCGACTCCTAAACACCCCGATTTCGATAAATGGCGATTAAGGGTATGCCTTCTTCGGGCGCGAATGCTTTCATTTGTACAGCAAATTCTGGCATTTGCGACATTTGAAGTTCTTGAGCCTAATTGGAGGGCTTTGGAAGTTAAACTTGTGAAAGTAATGACAGTGGACCAGCTACTAAGGGATCACGTGGATTTCTTGGACACCTGTTTGAAAGAATGTATGTTGACCAGCTCAAAATTACTCAAAGTAAGCTGCATTTTTTCCTTCAATCTGTAAATTGATCATTTTTAGGCCTACTCAAGATTAATTGTAACTTGCTCTACATTCGCGCTTTACACTTCATCTTTTACCAAGTCGGCTAACCAAGCGATTGCGGCGTCGGAAACGGATGAAGGAGATCAAGCTATGGCCAAACGCTGGGATTTCCTTAGTAAATTCGAGACGAATTTTAACCACTGGTTCGTTTTTTGAATTAAATTAAGATTTTATGCCTTATTTGATCGACGTGTTTAGGTTTCAGGTCCACCTGGATTGTGTCCAGTTTTACGCTTCAAGCGAAAATGTATCACTTTTACCCCTCGTCGTGCGACTAAATAGTATTAAAGCTCCTGCATGATACATTTCATCTACAGCCTGCCGTACTTTCAAATGTACTAATTGTGTACCTTGATGGTCTTATCTATTCATTGTAATTATGCTTAAACCGTAGGTAACTGTGAGCCTGAATGGCAATTTGGTAAATGAATAACTAGGTAAGCTCGCCTTGATGTCATTATTTGACGTTCAAGAAACATCTGAGAGAACAACGGAATTTACGATGAGGATATTTAGTCGGAACATACCTTCTACAGACGGCCAACGTTATTGATAAATTTAATTATGTATTCCAAAGGCCCGAGCTGCCCGACGAAGCCAAAAGCCAATCAATTGCCGTAAAGTACGCCTTGGCGCGATGTCTTGTGGCAACATGAGGAACCGTTCTAATCCAACACAAAGGGTGGTGTACTGGATTTCCTGTGGTCTCACAACGCGGAACCGCCAGGTATTCTAGTAGTCGCACATATATTTATGTGATACGCTTGAAAACAAAAAGAGGATTGAGCAGAGCACTAGGAGGTACGGTACAGGGTCGTCTCGCTTGATCTCGGCATCGTTGTTTTGTGATGCCGCTGTTATAAGCAATGGTTGAAAAGCATTTTAGTTTGGCTAAAATTTCACTTCCAATATGCCCCAACCATTGAGGGCCATCGTCGTTGGAGGTGGTATCGCCGGTACGTGCTTTAGCGCCCGTAAATCCACATCCATCTGAGTGCCACCAGGATTAGCCACAGCTCTCTCCCTGCGAGAAGCCGGTTACAGCGTCAAAGTCTTGGAGAAAGAAGAAAGCCTGCGAGCAGTAAGTTCTTTGGGGAATAATATAAGACACAGAATTAAAAAAATCATCACTAGCGTCCAGGAGGCATACGGTAATTAAATCATACTGTATACCATCTTTTTTGTCAAGTCATTGATTGAGTGTCAAGCTGTCCGCCTAACCTGACGCGTCTCTTGGATCGGTGGCTGAATAAACTGATGTCGGTTGATGTACGGTCCAATTTACCAGAGTGCTTGAAGCGTCTCCTTGGCAGAGAGGCCAATAAAATAGAGCTTCAAAATTGCTACCATAAATGTGAACGCTTCAACGTAGAGGGAGGTCCGTGCAACATATTTCAAATGTTGTAGGGTCTGAATATCACACTAGGAAACAGCAGCGCTCGTAAAGGGAATATACCCATAGACGACGACCTTATCGCAGCTCTGCAGGCAGAATTTTTGTACATCCCCGTGAGTAGGCTAATGACATCAACGATGCCACTCAACTGAAACTTGTTCTCAGCGTGCTGATCTTCTAGAGCTGTTTGTTGCGCTCGCCGTCCATGAGGCAGTCGAAATATCCTGCAGCAGACAAGTAGTCAATCTAAGTGTGAAGTCGAACGAGATTGAGGTCCAGCTGAGGAACGGAGACAAGATAACTGCTGACCTTTTGGTGGGCGCAGATGGTCACAACAGTGTAATAAGGAATCTTGCATCTCTCGCTGGGCCTTACAGAGAGACGGAGGAGAAGTACCTGGCTACGTTGTATTTCACCGTGCCCAAGGATGTTATGGAGGCTGATAACGAGTTGTGTGACCTCGTCGATCATCCTACTCATGTGAGATTCTAGTTTTTTGAATCTTGTTTCTGACATCTCACGCACAGTCATTCAGTGGCCCACATGGATAGCAAAAGGGTATTCGATGAGTGGCAATGTCATAGTGCGTCCGTGATCTGGCACAGAATTATGTTATTCATTCATATATTAAATACTATAGGGGTTACATGGAGACTTTGGTGTTTCGATTGTCTACGAGGTTGATAGATCGACATTGCGTATTCCACTTGGACAAACAATAGCAGTACGGTTGATGGGAGATCTCCCTATCGGCGCCTTGGGATCGATGTAAGCAACCGCTAGTATCTTATATTATAAGACTACTCACCTGGGCTCCTCTTCAGTTCAACCAAGCTAATTACGAACGCAAGGGATGCATTCATTGAAATTATTCGATTTTCTCCTCTGTCTCCTATGAGGAACAGGCTGGTGAGTGATGACGGCCGGATCGTCCTTGTTGGACAAGCAGCACACCCGCTTGCAGTAAGTTCATCGATTTTCTAGAATGGTAATTCTAAACAAATAAATTTGTAGCAGGCATGTGGGTTATTTTCTACTGCCCCCGCCATCGAAGAGGCTGCAACGATCGGGAGAATGCAGAGATACGCCCGCAAAACATCGGATATCCCGAAACTCCTCTTACAGTACGAGGAGATCACCAAAACACACTGCACTATTGTGCACCAATGTGATGAATGTCACACACTAATGCTGAGCTGCCTAGACAGCTACCATGGAGAGCAGCAAGCAATTGTGATCTCGCAAACTGCTGAAGGAGATCGGGCTTGGAGGAAACTTGTTGATGTCATGAGGCTCGATGTTTATGAATCCGTGGAAGCTTGGTGGAATAACTGGGGGAAGATTCTACAACCAGAACTGGTAATGCCCCCGATTGTTGTTGATGTTGTGATTAGCCAGCATGCAGCTGAATAATTTCACGACGGTCTTTGTCATCATGTTCTTTGTTATCATATTTCCCTTTTGCACTGAATTGAATTTACTTTAATCACGAAATGTGGTCACCATGTCCTCCGTGGACAGCTTATGATCTGCATTTCCCTTTCAGCAACACGCTTTTTGTAGCCTGCCTGGTCCGTTTACTCCTAGCGATGGAAATCTTTATTAGGCAGATACTTTTTTTATCTCTGTTTTTTTTTCAACAGACATCTCGAAACTCTTTGTGAGGTATCACTTGAACATGCCACACGCCTGCGAACTAATATGTACGTCATTCCCTGAGCGGCTTACACAGCAACTATGAAAACAGCAAAATATAATGCTCTTGAAGAGCGGTTGGCGGCGGCTGACATGATAATTTGGATTTTTCCGACATGGGGAGAGCACGTTGCGATAGCTTTTGATTAGGCGGCACAAATAATTCCGATTCTTTTGTCAATTCAATTGAAGCCGAAGCATTTCATAGAGGGCCCCCGATTCAGACAGTAAGCGAAGCTTCTCCTTTGGCACAACCATTATAGGAGTATATGTAAATCCTAGTGCTAGTGAAATGGTTCCCAATTTCAAGCACGAAGTCAATACGATTTACGCATGAATAGTGAAAATCGAGTCTGCAAGGTACCCAACTGCCACTACATCCACCACCCTAAGCTTCGGCTCTCTCCCCATCTGCGCCTTCGCAAAATGCTCGCAATTTTGACACATCCTCCTCTTTGTGCCGTTCTTGTCAATCGCCAGACTATAAACAACAACTTCATTGCCTGTTTTCTCGATGTATTCACAAGCTCTTTCGATAACGGTAGGGAGACTTTGCGCTTCAGCACAATTGCCTGGCTTCCACCCATGTAAGTCGGCAGGTATAGCATTCGTATTTTGGTAGGCTTTCTTAATCCGATAATAGCGTAATGAATTCACCCGTTTTATGGTGCCACGACCACGACCACGACCACGCTTGGGAGCAGATGTTCCAAAATGACAATCTGGACCGCCGTATTCTGTGAAAGCGACTGAGTACATACTTGGTGCTCTCAGCGCAGGCCGTTGACCGCGGCTTGGGCTACCACAGGTGTCCGCATGCATAATACGATAAGACTTCATCATGCGGCCCAACGCTGCTTCCGGATCCGGACTATAGCGATTCTCATAGCTATAGGCTTCTGACGCTAGAGCGTCTCGAATTTTCGGCATATCAGGTGGCATGTGGTGTTCATGCACCTGGATGATAGACGGAAGGTCCCCTCTCTTATGGTCTAAAGTCCCAACGGGAACAGACTCGATACTCTCGATAGGCTCGTTTCCGTACTGTAAGCCAACTGGATTCATGTGGTGCCGACCTCGTTGGGACGGCGTTTCTGTGTTTTTGCCCCACAGAACTTGGAAGGCAATTAAAACTATATCCGGTGAGCGGCGAACAGGAAGCAAAAACTGGGACTTTACCCAGTCTTTCGTCGAAGATTTGGCCCCAACAGCGTAACAAAATCCACAGAGAAATCATCAGTCATAAATTGCGCGGCGGTGGGAGGGAGGGCAAGATCGCCACCCCGTTCAAGTGTGCTAGCGAAGAGTTAAAACATCGTAACCAGAGATTCGCACTTTCATCTTTGCTAGATTAGAAGGAAAGTTTAAGCACGCCGCCTCTATAGGAAGAAGGTCATTGAATTGAGCAGAATTGTTTTGCGTTCGTGTCGGTAGTGCCATTTTGGACCGGTACCATTATTCGACAGCGCCAAGTTGACCCAAACGGACGTTACAATAAGCCCTACAAATGAGCGTAGATTAATGAGCGTAGTGTCGGAATTTCGATCAATATGCAGGCATACATTTGTTTAAAAACAGAGTCCAGACTCTTGTATTATTCAAAGCCATTTGTTGCTCTTCAAATGACATTGTGCTTGTAGTTGACCTGGTTGCGCGTTATTCAATAGACCAATTGACAGATGGCATGAGGTGAATAATTATTGAAATTCAAGTGAAAGCGGAATCCTAAATGAGGTCAGGTGGCGGAGCAGAGTGTTCAAATTGACTTTGGTCACAAGTCATCATTTTCTGCCTCATACCCCCCATTCTGCTCTGGCATTACACCAAAACGACTAGTGACGCCGACTAAATGGGAGAAGTCGTGAACGTGCTTGTCGCCTTCGCTGTCATTGTTTTTCTTTTCCGATGGGTGACTTCCAGTAAGTTCCTTTTGGATTTGGTATTTCCGGAATTCAACCAATGCATCTCAGCGAATGACACGACTGAACGTTCCGCTGCGGATACACTCGGCTTCAGGCCAAAGACTGTTACGGATGACATGGTACCTCAGACTCGGATCTCTTGTTGAAGCTGTTGTGTTCTGACGTTTCGCAGATCACAACGATATCAAATATGTTCCCTGATATCCCTGCGTGAGTACTTGATAATATGAGCGACGCCCGAGCCTGACTCGGTCTGATATAGAGATAATATACGTTTCGACCTCATGCGAACGGGAAATGTCGAGCTCACGAGCAATAAAATTCTGGAGCGAGGATTTTTAGATGCAGTATGCAGCACGCCCTCTTATTATTCTGCGTTTACTAATGTACCACTCGAGCCTTCGCCTGCCTACTACACCTTGTATCCTCGGGATGCCCAGGCAACCAGTGCCTCTGGGCGACCACCAACTACCAATGCCACCTCGACTGCCACAAAAGCCAAAAAGGATTCTCTGATCACGCGGTACAACCTGCAAGATCGTGTAACGAAAGAGGAGCCTGTCATTTCAGAATCTATTGGCGGAAAAGCTGTTTGGGAAGAAAACGCGGAGAAGCGGGAGGCGAGCCTAAGGGAACGCAAAGCGCAGATGATTTTAGCTGCACGACAGTACGTCTCGTGTTTAATTTTATCAAAATTTCTTATTGACCTTCTCGGCACAGACGACTTTTAGCTCAACAGAATGCTTCGAAGGTTTAAATTCCTAATATATTGGTTCCCTTTCGCGACGTCGTCTTGTTTATATTGAGTGATTTATCAGTGCATGTAATGTCGTTGTTGTTAATTTTCCTTCTACCCCAATTTTATGAACCCAATGGTTTATCATTTGAAACCTTGAATCATGCATTGGAACGACCTACAATAACTAATTTTTTCTTCTCATCTAGTTAAGCATCTGGCCACGATAAGAGTTCACGAATGAATGCCCCTGTATCTGGAGCACGCATAAGTGCTTCTCCTATCAAAACAGCACGGACACCCTCTTTCTTGTAGACCTCTACATCTTTCGAGCTCGAAATGCCACTTAAAGCACATAGAATAACATCTCGTTCTCGCACCATCTCCACCAGCCGGCTCGTGGTTCCCATATCTACCTGGAAATCATGTAAATTCCTATTATTCACGCCAATTACCTTCGCGCCGATCTCCAGAGCCCGCGTCATCTCAGCCGAGTTGTTAACCTCTACGAGGGGTTCCATCCCAAGTGATTGCGAGTACGCGTACAGGGCCTGAAGGCGCTCTTGAGAAAGCATCGCGACAATCAGGAGAACAGTATCTGCGCCCCATAAACGTGCCTCTGAGATCTGGTACTCGTCGAGGATAAATTCTTTGCGAAGGATGGCGGGGCGATCTGGGAGTGAGTCGATGGCCTGGCGGACAAGGCGCATATCGAGAAGGGAGCCTTTAAACCAGGTAGGCTCTGTGAGGACGGAGATGACAGAGGCTCCAGAGCGAGCGTATGTGAGGGCTTGTTGCGGAGCGTTTACATTCATGGCGATGGGCCCTTTGGAGGGACTAGCACGTTTTATTTCGGCCATGAGAGATGGAGAAGGTGTTGCGCTGGTGGAAGATGGGTTACGTTTGAGACGATCAACGAGTGGGATTAAAGGTGGTGCGAGGTTCATCGCAAGGTAATTTGCAAGATCCTGCGGCGTTGTCCCTGGTGTCGATTTTGCGACTTGGACATCTTCAGCGCGTTGGGCGTATATTGTTTCAAGGATCGTTGGCTTTTTGGAGGATTGAGCTGTGGTTTCCATTTTTGTTGGAAATATTGGCCAGTGATTTTTTTTGTTTTTTGGGTGCAAGTGAGCACTAAAGACGGTTGTCGTCTCAAGTCTACAAATTTGTAAAGGTTTTCACTTTGCAATTTGATGCCATCTTATCTTGTGGGAAACTTGTAAACTCTCCATATGTAGGCTCGACAGGGCTTCTTTGTTTCGGGTTTCTTTCTGCTTCGATATGAAAGGACTCTGTGGGATTATTACTCAATGATCTATTATGAATAGTAGCGCTTCGTGAGCTTTGATACTTACCATGACTTCAAAAACACAGGTCTTTACACTCAACAATGGCGCTTCTATTCCTGTCGTTGGCATTGGGTTAGCCAAAATGACAATTCAGATACTTCTTTGTATTCTGATAATCGTTGCATTTGTAGATGTTGGATGGGCAAGGCATCTGAGGGGGATCATGTTACTAAAATGGTCAAGCGTGCAGTCAAGTTGGGTTATCGTCATATAGACACCGTAAGTCGTTCTTTTTTTCCATTTACGAGATGAATAATGTTCAGTGTAGGCCGCTAACTACGGTCAGTCTTAAGTATTAACCGCTTCTTTCTATTTTAACATGGCTTCAAGGTAACGAAGAATCAGTTGGGCAGGCCATTCAAGAGTGTGGCATACCGCGTCATGAGCTGTTTATAACCACCAAACTTGCGTGAGCAAAAATTGCCTTTCTCTCATTGTTCGCATACCAACTGATGCTTTCAGCGGAGAAGATCACGGACAAGTGGCTCTTGCCTTGGATACAAGCTTAAAAAAACTTGGTACCGACTATGTTGATCTGTATCTCATGCACTGGCCACAAGCGTTACGACAAAACGGTATGCCTAATTTGCGACTTCATCACGCCCCATTTCATTTTTTTTCACACAGGCGAAGCGCTAGCACCCGATGACCACCCAACCCTGATTGATACCTGGAAGGATATGGAACACCTCATCGATTCGGGTATCTCCTTCATTATTTTCCTTTTTGCAAAAAAAATTGACTTGATTTTTTTTCAATCCGATTGTCATCAGGGAAAGTTAGGAGCATTGGCGTCTCCAATTTCAGTATTAAGACTCTAACGACGCTGATAGAGAATACCCGTATTGTACCTGCCGTTAATCAAGTCGAAGCCCATCCATGTCTTCCTCAGCATCAGCTCCTCGTCTTTTGCCGAGAGCGGCGTATTCTATTAACAGCATATTCACCTGTAGGGAAACACAAGTATGCCTCGCACCCTTCTATCACGCGCATTGCACAGGAGAACGGCATTACAGCAGCGCAGGTTCTTCTCAGTTGGGGTGTGACGAGAGGGACTGTAGTTATTCCAAAATCAGAGCAAGAAGAACGGATTCGCGAGAATATATCGGTAAGCTTCCTCCGCTGACATCGGTATATTTGGTTTCTTCCCTGCTAACGGCCTGGAATAGCTTGTTCGGTTAACACCTCACGATATGGGTATTTTGGACACCCTTCACGAGGAACCTGGGATGCACCGGAGCGTTTGCGGATTCCATTCCGCCGAGCTTGGTGGGTCTTGCTTCGGATGGACCTATGAACAACTTGGTTGGGATATGACCACTGGCGGTGTGGTCCCTTGATGCCCAGTATTTTTATAAGCTAGCAACCAACCAAGTCATATTTCCATTCCTCCAAGTGCTCTATGACTTCCCCCTTATTAAAGAAAGCCTGTCGTTGTTGTGGAAAGCAATAATTAATCTTTGTTCCTGGCTCTAGTTTTATGGTCTATCTGAAAATCTTGTCGTCATGAAGCTGCTGGAACGCCTTGGCATTGCGGTCGTCGGGTTTGACTATGAGTGGGGATTCGTTTACTTGACAAAACCGTTGTTAGATTTACAACGGTTATAGCCTCCCCCTACTTTCCGGCTGAGAAGCTGCTAGGCGTCGCAAGTGGGCCTGCACGAAGGCACGCTATCCTTACAACTATGACACGGATCGCTGGTCCGAACGGCCTATAACCTGGTAAATATTGAATTCATGTACGTATAATTTCTTGATAAAATATGTACATCCATCTTCCCCATTCCTAAATATGAAAAAATTTGACTTTTCAAACGGCAAATTTGGATCATGGTCATCAAAGATGCTATTGTGATACGATTTCCGTGATGCCGGGGACATCAGAGGCTACTGATAGCAAACGGGAATCTCAGTTCAAAGCACTCCACTATCACACGGGGCAGTCGGGTCGATCCAAAAAAATCCAAAAAAAATGGCAAAAATGTTGCGATGTAAGGGACCCAATGTAACCACAGGCTCCAAGTTTTGTCCAGGGGCCTCAATGTAACACAGGATGCGTTTACATTATTGATAAATATTTAGCATACACTGAAACAATTAATCTTAAATGAACCTGCACCCAGCCTCATTTCTAGATGCAACTCAAGGGCCTCAACTTGAACGGGGGCTTTTAGAACTGCGCTTGAAACCCTTATCCGAACACTGCCGCACAGCTATTCTTTGTCAATGCTCATTAACATTGCTCACCACATTCCCGCTCTTTTATAAACACCCAATTGGCACCCGACGCGCTGAGTCAAATAATTCAAATACATAGAGTTGAAGACCCCTGCCATAAACACAGGTCGTGTCAGTTACCCAATAAAATCAAGCAGGTCTTTTGATCAAGTCCTCTTACCCCGTATTTCACATGGATCAGGCCCATGAAACATTTTGTTACGATGTGTAATCAACATTGTCATTCAGTTCCCATGCCACCTGTACATGTCATGTTAAGCGCTAGCGCTTATCCTTGGAGGGGGGTTACTCAGCTGCTTCCTCATGGTCACGCTTCCTGTGTCCTCCTTCTTTCATGAACTTTGGTGGGCACTCAACTTGTTGAGTGTTCTTTTGAGTCTGAGGACTCCCAAAATTAACTATCAACGTTGAAGTAGGATCGACAAAGAACGTTGTAAGTGATCGGTTGTTCGCGTCAAATTTGCTTCTATCTCAGAGGTGAAATCGGCACAACTTCTTTGTATAGTTCGTTGGCTAATTGTGGGGTCAGATATGTCGACTTTGTCAGGAACCGTCACTAGTGGCATTCAGGACATCTCTGCTTTGCTTCCATTACTAGGAACAGAGCAATGTGAAGAGCACACTGGATCGGCGCTTACAGGTGGTTTCCTATACATGTGCATCACTCCCATATCTGTGTTTGGGAGCCTTGGGATTGTCAAAGCTGGATTTAATGTTCTCCTAGCAAGTATCGTAATCCCGTCCATTCGTTTCATAGGAGCAAGGAATTTAGCAGATGGCGGCTTCAAGCCAAAAGGGCAAGTTACGCCGTTGATTGCGCTCGATCCAGATCATCAAAATCGATATCTGGCAGAAAGCCAGCTAGAGAAAATGCTACAAGACGAGCACATTGGTTCTGCGGAAGACTTGACGGTCGAAGCCAACGCTCAAACGATCCATTGGAACTTTCAAATGATTCTATTCACCGTCCTCTGCTCCGCTCTCGGCATCACACCTTACCTTTACATTATTATTACCCAGGCGCAGATACACACCCACTCGCTCATCTCTGGTCTCACATACCCATTCATCCGTATTTTCGGTAGTTGTCTGACTGGCCTGGTCGTTCAACTTCTTCTTCAAATTCGGATTTTACTCATCGTCAAGAAACGACTCATCTTCACTGCCGTTGACAGAGTGGCGAAAGACAAGAAGATTCCTCTTTATAATCAAAAGTGGTGGAATTCGCAATATGCATCTGAAGCATGTTTATGGGATTTAGACAAGTTTCTGCAATCACGTACCTCCACGACGAATACCCGTGAAAAATACAAATCTCATGGAGAGAACGCAGATTCTATCTCGCATCAAGATGTGACCGAACTAATGCAATACGTTTCTGAGGAAACGAAGAGGCATTTTCCATCCCATTCACGGCTCACGCAATTTATGAATTCGGGGACATACTTCATCTTGCCGGTGCTTCTTATAGTCGGAATGGTTTCATCGGTTGTTGGGTACCTTGGCTGCTTTAGCCTTGTTAATTTGAAAACGCCTGGAGGATCATCTGCCGGCCCAATAGTGTGGTTGGCCATTGAAGTTGTGCTTTGTCTCCTTCGAATTCTTGTATGGGCAATCAACCCGGGCTGGGATGATTCCAAAGGTATAAGCTTCAAACTAAAGCTGGTGTCGCATTGCCCTTTAGTGACTTGTAGTCTCTCCGGCAAAGAGCTGGAGGACATGGGCAAAGCTCCCGTCTATCGTTCGAAAGACTTCTTGGAGGAAATCACTTCGTACACAGGACCTTTTCAAACCTTAAATTGGAGAGACACGGCTCTCTACTATATATTCATTGGAAAACAACCCGATGCTATACCGTACAGCGACTCCGCAGAGAAGATCCTTTATATCATTCTTTCAGATTACAAGGAACAGACTGCACGTCTCTTCGTCAAACGTCCCTCAGGCAATCTCGAAATTTTTTTAACCTCTCTTGTCCCTGACCCGCGAAGTCGGGCTATCAACATTAACACAAATTTTAAGGACAGCGCAACAACTCCCGATACCCACTTCCTTACCTCTGATCCGACTTTCATAACACAAATATCCGAGCACTACGACGAAATTGTGCGGAAGGTCACTACTCGCAGTTCGGGAGAATCCCCTTTTCACAGGACTTGGGCAATAAATATTGCTGATGATCGCGAAACAAGGCACTCAAGTGACCCACCCCAGAATGATGGCCAAGAAAACATAACAGTCGCCGATGTTGATGGGAGCGATACGAAAATCTCAAGCGAGCTAAAGTTGCCTGAAGTGGGCACAGTGCGTGCCCCACGGCTCACAGCGGCAGATGTCTACTACGTGAAGCAGGGGCAATTAGAAAGAAGTAGGAATGTTCTCTCCCAAAACATTGATAGATGGATCGAACGCTTGTTGGAGCAGTACAGCAGAGACCTACTAGAAGAAGTTCCCCCAGAAATACTTAACGACACTGTGACGATAATGGTGAAGTACGAGTCTGATGAGGTGGAGCACCTTATGATCACGGCTAGACTCGCGATAGAATCTCTATTCCACCGCACCTGCCAGAAATGGGAAATCTTGATATCCGACAAAAGCAATGTCATGGTGGAAAAGGTCCTCAACAATTTCTTTCCGAAGACAAATGACCCTATCACAGAGGGCGTGGCACTTTTGGAAACTAAGGCAATCGCGGACACGAAGGCTAGGAAGAAGAAACTGTTAGAACGGCTGGAAGGCGAGGCACGGAAAGCCTCTGACGATAGGCAACGCTCAAGCCGAGAGGGACGAAAGACCAGAGTTGAACGACAGCGGGAAGCAGTTCGAGCACGGATCCAAGCTAGGAAATATTACGCAGCCGAGGGCCATCGAGTCCTGGAGAAATGGGCGAAATGGGAGGAGCAGGAAATAGAAATAGAAGGCACTATCATGCAAGACTTTTCTGCTGAAATGGATAAGAGATTGCAGGAAGGAAGAAAGGAAGTGGAGAATGCTCAGGATTTTGTGAAACTGGATATGAAGGCCAGATACGAGCGGATGAGGTCAAGATGTTTCGCCAGGGCACAAGAACTACAGTCCACATTGCTGAGGCTAGCCGATGAATTCACCGACGCAGAGGAGGGTCCCCCCCTCCTGGGATTATTCGATCCGCGGAAGTACTGGGACAATCAGGCCATCGACGAACGGATCCGCATATCAAACAAAAGCCAGAAATTCTTGATTGTTACTGATGATTCCTTGACGGCCATGGGTGGGTTTGATAACATGATAAAAGCATTGCAGCGCAGTCGAGAATTTTCTGCGATCCAGTTCGCGTGCGAAGTGCCAGATTCCCCAAACAGTATTTCTCAGATAGCAGCTGTCGTCCGAGAGGTGAAACGGCTTACCGCGGTATACTTTACATGGCCTTCCAATGTCATGAAACGGGTCGAAGCCCAGGTCGAGATCAGTGAAGAGGAGGCTTCCAGTAAAAGCGAGGCCCTACAAAAGTTGATGAACAATGCCCCAGCCGTGTTGGATCCATTAATAGCGGCCAACCTGGAGCACGCAACCTCTCAGGGTAAAAGTTCCTGCCGCTACGAGAACTTGAGAATGACGGACTATTATCGCAAGGGTCGACCATATCTCCTGTTCGAGGAATCTGGATATTCAAGGTGCACTGTCAAATTCCGCGTTGTCCAGAAGAGAGACCTTCACGTTACTTTGCGACATTGTTTCACCACCAGTGTTGGTAAGGTTGAAATTGCGATAAACGACCATACGCTAGAACAGACTTGGGGTAAAGCATTGGATGACTTTCTAAATGAGGATATCCTTCTCCCAAGAGATTATCTCAAGGCGCTACCAGATTGGAATATCCTTACTATTACCTTGGCCGCAGAGAGCACCGCCGTTTATTGGTTGTCGGACATTTATATTCACCCTGGCTTGGTGGAAGAACAAGAAATATCTGAGGCAGACCATGTGGTTTAAAAGGTGAAATACGTGGGTTTTAAAACGTTCTTTCTAGTTCTATTGTACATTACTCGTTATCCTTATGTCTGAATTGGACTATAAGTTATTTAGGGGTTTACTTTCGTTATATGTTTTTACTCAATTTTGCTAGATTAATTTACTATTCAATTAACCTTTGCGAATCAATTTAAATACCCATGCTCTCAAATGACGGACGATATTGCGCTGGGAGTGGTGTCGGGTTTGCACAAAAACCCGTCTAAAATATTTTGAGAACAGTGCAAGAACAGTGTGTTTGTACTACAAGTCAGTACTAGTCTGACTTGTGGTCAGAGTCAAGTCAGCGAGGTCTGCGTCAAGTGACTTGACTAACAATGTCAGAAGGGTCAGACCTATTCAGCACGATGGATCCTAGACTGTAGACAGATAATCCTCAAGTGAACCTAGCACGAGTTCAAAAAAGCTTATGTAACTTAGGAAGCTCCCACCCAAATCTAATAGGCACTTACAAAACTATCCTACATCGCACACAATTACAAAAACCCCCTTTCTGTCCACATGACCTCTAGTGCTTCGAGAGCCTCATGTAGACTCATGGACCGCCTAAGTAAGATATGGTTGGGAAGCTGAGGAAAGCCGCCAGCTTCCGGCTACTCGACTACTAGTACAATAATCTTCAGTTCCCCAAATGACGCTTTTAAGCGTGCACAATCAATAACTGATACCCGCCCCTTTCCCACCTCTCGTCAACTTGTAAGTCAAGTGAATCTCTTGTCTCATCTCCACTGAGTGCCTTGGAACATTAGTGCACGGAATTTGAACAAACACATCGACCAGCCGTCCATTAGCAATAGGGAGGTTGATTCAAAAAAGGTTGCTTTTTGAATTTATTTACAGCTGGTATTGTTTTTTTCTCAAGTACTGGCTGCATCGTGCCCTTTTACGACAATTTACTTGTAGCCAACCTTCAAATTTAAAATTCAAAATCCAGCAGATGGGTCTCATTATCATGAAATTATCTGCTAACTAATGGGACGAGATTCGTAGATATGCGAAGAGGCGGACGGATAGACAAATGTTTTAAATTTTTCATCCTTGATATCTCGTTGATCTCTTGAGTTTAGAAGTCAGTTGGTGATTGACACAAATAATTTAACCACGAAGGGCTATCTTTCTATGAGATTTTTTCCTCACCGCGTTCAATTTAGACCTTGGTTTTAGGTTGAAGAAGTATGATCGGAGCGGCCAAATGACGAGCGCATTGCCTCCTTGCTCTTTATTTTCCCCCCTGCCGAGCTCGCAGTTCCCAGACACTTTGAACCTGACATGCGCAGCTGCCATAAACTTAAAATTAGTCCCAGGCGGCTTATAGCTATTTTTTATTTCAACCCGATGTAGTGTTGTTGCTTACACTGTTTCTAATAACAGGTTTACACGAGCCATTCGATGCGGCTTGAAGGAGTAAATAATAATGCGATGCTCCCCAGACCAATGAACCGGCATGTATATCAAATGAACTTTCCCATCTTTGGACAATATTTCCGTCACCAGTACCTCCTCTCTCGTTATAAATGGCTACACGCTTACGTTCATGGTGTCATCGACGCACTTTCACGTCTTCCACAATAACCCTGACCATCTAATAGATGCGAAGTTGACAACTTGATCGACCAGCAACAAGGCTCTCTGTCCCTTCTCATGTCAATTTTTGCTATTGCTGGGATGTTTAAAATCCGTGGTATTTAACCTGGGTCTTTAAAATATCTGACCTCTCAGGCGTAACAAATAATGGCGTTCACAGCTGACGAGGTAATTTTGCGAACAACTACAGTTGCTTACACTTAATTCTGTTAGTCCAAGCTGGTTTCTATTTTCATCCAAACTCTTCTTTATGGTTTGTCACTCTCGTCTAAGCGTTAAACGGCCCTAATATTTTCTTCAGGAGCGTACACAGTGCTTTTTGTCATAACTTACTGGGTTCTGGTCTACGGTCGCCCCCCTGGTAGACCAATTCACAAGACTATGCTTGCTATCGCGATTATCATGTTTGTTCTCGCAACAATGGTCT
>JASFDA010000154.1:0-26928 GCA_036936965.1 Cystoderma amianthinum
ACGAAATACCTGTAACTGTTTTCGGGTCTCTTCATTAGTAATTTCTTTTTCTCTTCCATACGTACCGGGCATGAGCTATCCCATGCTGCGTGTTTCCCAGATAGGTTGTTGGTCCGGCAGGGTGCACAGCTGAACTTGTCTCTTCGTGACTCGTTGCAGTCGGCTGAGGGGTGTGCTTCCATACAGGTAGCGCAGGTGTCGAAGTTGTTGTTGCACTTGGCTGCGGAGTGTCCGTAGTGTTGGCATTTGAAGCAACGTTGAGGGTCGTCCTCTACTTTCCTGGCTCGAAGACGAGCGCCTTCTATGATGATGCCGTTCTTGAGGATGTTGTTGGCGTCTTCTGCTTGTTTCAGGTTGAATATGGCGTGGGCGGCTCGTTGTCCTATCCTCCAGTTCTTCGGTTGCTTCATCCATCTAGCACTGACGATTGTTCCGTGCACCAGGGAGTTAGTCTCTTCTATTTCTCGAATTGAGTCGACCAAGGTGTCGGCCAGGGAGGTCGGGAGGAATTCTACTGTGACAGGGTAAGAGCGTAGTTTAATACTTACGGACCCTCCGAAGTTATCTTCGAAGAGGCGGGCGTTTTCGGGGCCTCTAATCCACTCTGCACCTCCCGTGGATGAGAATTCTAGAATGACTCCCTTGTTCTTCAGGATGGTTGCAGTGATAACTTTGCAAGAGAGGGGCCGTAACGTTAGGGCGTCTTTTGCCATGAGTTCGATGGCTAGATTGGCCTTGGCTACCAACTCTTTTTCGGTGAGATTGTTGGACGTGCCTCTTCCGTCTTTGGGGCCGTCGAGGAGGACTTGTTACAAGTCCTTATTTATAAGGATTCGTTCTTTTAATTTCAAAACCCAGCAAAATTTTACGCGCTGTTACGCCTAAGTAGCCGGCAAATGCCAATCATTTGTTGATCTCGCAAATTGCCGCGCAGCTACATTTATATACATCTCAGTTATATAATAATAGCAGGTACAAGTTATATGTGTTAAGGTGTTGTACATGTTCAATTTATTGGTATAATATATTGCTAAAAGTGTCTTCAACAAGTAGGGATTATGGGTAGTGGGCAGATATAGTCGAAATATATGTGAGTATAACCTACCAATTATAATATCTAAATTAACCTGTCAATTCAATAGGTCAATGCTGGTGAACTGAGAGTCATACTCAAAGTCGATTTTGTAGTGGTAGTCTTTAAACAGTGTTGTGTAATAATCAAACGGTGACTAGCAATTATGTCGGACGTCACGTGAATTAATTCCAGGATGCATTCACGTGATTTCTCAGCAGTTGTGTCGCCCTCTACTGCTCTGTTTCTACTTTGTGGCGCTCTTCGCGGCAGAGCCTGCTACTGCTCTTTTGTTACTTTTGTGCAAGTTAAATGATACAATATGATAATAGACTGACACTGCGTGTCAGCAGGGACCAATTAACAGTCTCAATTGCAAAAATGTACTGGCGCGCTGCTCGTCGTCGACCTTTGGTCGACTCCTTGCAGCACCAAGAAGTATAATATTTACTCACACTTGAAATTTTACTTGAAATTGGTAATTCCACTTATTGTATGATGCAATTGCATGTGATGATATCACGCGTTTGTGGTGGAGCAAAACCGTCACGCGTTTTTGGAGTGTGTATGAGGTCCGTCTATAGAACCTACTACTATGTAGCAGGAATTTAAGTCAGCTCATTCACGTGAAGTTGACATTTGAAACATGCTAAACTTGTATTATTCAGAATGGTGATTTTGTGCAAACAAGATTGGCTCAAGCGCCCTTGGTTATCTAATCTAAAGACGATGTCTCTTCTTGTGCCTGTACCTGTTCTAATAATGTTTTCCACCCCACCTCTTCGCAAACGGTTTCTACATTACTAATAGATAATTTGCTGAGGCGAAATCGAGTGCTAGCCATTTCTTCTGGTCCATAACCCACTTGTCGTTTGAGCGTTCGTCCAGCCTTGAGTGTTACATTGTTATGTGTAGAAAGTCGTGAAACTGATGCTCTCTAGTGATCTAAAGCTTTAATACATTTGTGCACTGTGGATAATTCACTTACTTGTGTATGTGACCCATCTAAAAGTGCCAGGCTTCGAAGGATCATTGATGACTTGAATGTTTTGTCACGGAGTGGGATGAGCAAAAATGATACTTGTGCTTCAACAATATCGCCAATTTGAAACTTGATGGGCTTTGTTGATACAAATCTAAAAACATGTTATTACTAGTTAATAATATAAAATACTTACTTACTTGCGTCCACTCATTTTACCCGGGATAGATTCATAGTAGCGGACAACATTATCCTCACCATAGAATTGAGTGGTTCCTGCCGCTTTGAGAAGATAACCGTAAGGATCAATGTCCGTATCAAGAGGAATGGGTTGTGCATCCGTTGAGTCTTTCTTTGGAGTAAAATATTGATTGGATATCTTAACAGCCTCGTGCTCTCTAAATTGTGAGACAATCCCACACTGTGATAGGTTATCTGGGCCCACCGCACGACCAAACATTGCATGAATCTGGGTGATGTTATGAGTTACTGACTGGAATGTGGGCGTGTTTAGTCCGGTGAGCGTAATACTTTGTCTTAAATATCTTGTATGCGAACTGTTGAAGCTAAATAGAATAAACAAGTGAGAATAATTGGATACAATGAATCTACATACCCTATTTTGTCAATAAATGGCGGAAGATCTTTTTTGCATATAATTCCTTGAAGGGATGCAACAACTTCTTCAGTTGAAGTGGTATCGTCCGATTCGTCCCCTGTTGTATGCACAAGTTGCCATACCACCCCTTCTTTAATAGTTTCAAAATTATTCATCCAAGATACATCCTAAAGTAAATGAATTATTTAGTAGTCCACATATGAGCAACATTCTTACATTTGAAATTTCTGCAACATGGAGACCTCCAAATGGATTTTCAAGTCGCTCTTGAGCATGTCCTTTCAACGCAAATGCTGTTGGCAACACATTGATATTAATAAGATTGGGAACAAAGGGATTATACATACCAGCATCCTTGAAGTTGTATGCATTGTCCATTGAAAGATCTTAAGACTTGTGTTGGTGCGGAAATTATGTCGAAAGTCGAGTGGAAAATCATAGCTGACCACTTCAATATATATGTATATACTTGAATAATTTGTTGCTCCACACGTTTTTTGCTTGGCGTTGAAATAATGCCGCACTCCTTCGCAACTTAGATGTCTTTGTTGCCGCCTGGCGGTATTCTTTCTGCTTAAAAGTTGACTCCGGTATATTTTTAGATCACACGCATTCTTCGATACGATATTGTCGGATTTTATTTATACTATTTAAAAATTTCAACATACAAATCCCAACACCAATTTTGAATTGTCTATTCTTATACGTGTCTATGATCAATATTCTTGCATCCAAAAAAATCTTGAGAACTTTTATTCATACATTCAAGTCCCATAATTCTTTGTGTGTTCGCGCTATTGTTGGTTCCGCCATTGAAAAGCTAAACTACAGGTCAATTATGTTAGTTCCGAACTTTAGAACCCTACATCCATCTCTTAAGTTTTCAGGTTTTTCTTTCTTTCTCATTGTGGTGACTTTCTTGTTTGTGTCATGATGTTCTGATAATGTCTCTTACTTTTCAACAAAAATAGTCAACAAACCACCAATTTTATTTTATGCATATAATGCAAACGGTAGACGTGGAGAAACACAATTAATAATGTCAATGCTTATAGTAAGATTCGCATCCGCTCTACACTTCTAATTATGTCACATGTTAGCATGTGGTATATTTTTTGAAAAATTTCACCGAAGGCTCAAAGCTCAGCTGTATAAATAGTGTGCACTCACCAGACTCTTCCCCCCATCGACCATCCAGTTCTACCTTCTTACACTCTACTTCCTACTTAAATTTCTACCATCTCTCATCTGAAGTTGCTATGCCTCCTAGGCAAGTAGTTGCTCTCCTCAAATTGATTGAGTCGTATAAACTCAATCATATTGTAGAAAGAAAGCTGCTGCCAAAACAAAGATGTCTACCCCTTTGTACGTTACAAACTCGCACGTTGGCATTTTTACCTTCTCACTAACTATCTGTAGATCCTCGCCAGAGCCAGTGAGCTCTGATCAGGAGGTTCCTCAAAAAATTATGTATGTGTTGCTTTGTTTTTTGTGAAAAAAAAAAAAACATCGGTACAAATTTTCCTGTCAGGAAAGCCAATCGACCCAGGAAAAGACCCGCCCCAGAGTCCGACAGTGACATGTATGTGCTGAGTGTTTTCTGACGGAGTGCTTTCTGATGAGATATTTTTGCGTGTTCCAATTTGTAGTCAAATTATTGAACCAGCTAGGAAATTGAAAAAAGTGATCCCGGGATCTCCAGAATTTGCTGTCCAAGCACCAGTCATTGTTACGTACGTCTTATTTCTTCACTTTTGTTCTTTGCTTAAAATAAATTATTTGAAGATCTAAGCAGACCAAACCTTCAATCGCAAGGAAATTATCATTTGGTCAACTAGAGTAATATATTGTTCTTTTATCTATTTATTCAAGTTTTGTGTAATAATCTGATGTATATAGCGCCCTTCTTGACTCGCCTATGGTTGGTCAATCATCTAGAAAAGATTTAGGCTCACCAGTTGTCCTCAACAAACGCAGGTTTATATTATTATTTGATGGCTTTCTAATTTTTTTTGCTCATGTGTTCATAGCCGCAAACCGTCAGAAAAAGCCGCCGAAATAGCAAGGCGTAAAAAGGAGATTGCGTCTGACACAGATGACAATATTGCCGAGCCATCTGTGTAATAATTTATCTACTTTGTTTAACGTGTTGATGACTTATGTTGTATCACAGATTATCACCCAAAATTTGCTTGGAAGATGCGTTCCCATTGAATGCAATAACGTAAAGCTTTTTCTCCATAATTCTGTTTATTCTCATGTTTATACTTTCAAGACCCAAGCATGCATCAACACATGCGCCTCGTACATATTCTGATGAGTTAAATATACCTTTTTGCCTATATTTCTCATTTCTGACGTGCTATTGGCAGTTCCTCACCTCAACAAGCAAAATCCACCCTCAATCAGAAAAAGCTGAAGTAGGTTAAATATTTTTTCTTAAATGTCTGGTGACTTATTTGTGTAGAGTTTTAAAATATAATGAAGAAGAGGACAACCCTTCAGATTCTTGTAACAGCGACAAACCTAAAGCCTCTATCAAGAAGCCCAAATTTGATAAAGTCCACCTTAGTGAAGATGACACAATTAAGAAAGCCCCTCGTTGGTTTGTCCAATTCTCTGCTTTCATGAAAGTCATGATCTTTTATACAACACATTTAGTATGCATGCAGAATATTCTGAAGATGATGATGATGACAAACAGAATCATGATGTTGGTAACAAAATTGTTGGCAAGAAGCGCGAGGAAAATGAAGAGGATGACAATGATGATGACGATGACAAAAAAGAAGAATGTGCTGACAGTGATAACGAGTACGGCTTGGTCACGGCAATCGAATACCAAGACAAAGGGATTCAAGAGCTCTATACGTCATTGCCATATTTAAAGTAAGGCATAGTCTTTTTTCTGTTGATGTTCTTTCTTAAATGTTCAATAGATTCAGCGAGCTTGTCCCCTTTTCATCCAAATCGGGTGGTAGAATGGCAGCTTATGATGTTATTATGGACAATCTCACTAGGGACGCCGCTAGGTATGCATTCTATCAAAATTACATCATTGTAACTTTTGATGCATTTATTATATAGGTCGTTTAGAAAATCCTTCAACTTCACGTCCTTTAACTGCTTCATAAATCCTGCGCGTGCACATCAGAAATTAGTCGCATTAAATGTAGATCGACTAGTTTTGGCCGAAACAAAACAAAATGCAGTCTTCTTCACGTCAGGTCATGTCGATGAGTGTCACTTAGTCCATGGAGTAACTGGAGGCGGCTTTGGAGGTTCAAACACATATAAAGTCAAAAAAATTTTGTTGCACACTGTCCTTCAAGATTACAAGTGAACCGTAGCCTATATCGGGAATGGCATTGGCACCAGATTTTTCCATGGAAGCCTAGTTGGAGGTGCCCTGGTTTTTCAAACTAGAAAGGAAGGTGCGGTCAACTTTTCACAGTGTAAGTGTATTGTTGATACTAGTACTATAATATAAATGCTAAACTCTTATTTAGCTAATCCATCAACTCCATCAAAAACTTCTAAATTTCTTGGGTCCAAGGAATTGACTTTCTCTCGCAAGCAACCGGCAGCTGGCTATCCATCCTTCTTGTCATTTGACACTAAAGGTAAAAAGCCAGCTTTACATTCTGAGTCACATCCTAATGTTATTTAGTACCTATTTACGACTGCCGCAAGTCTCCTTTTCTTGCAACAGAGGAAGCTTTTAAAAATTTGAGTTCTCTTCCCTTATACAAGGCTGATTTACCCTCCTCGTCCACCGTTACTGTAGGGTATACAATTCAAACTTATCCTTTCACTCCTACGGGACATGATGTTCCGGAGCCGGCTGTAACTTTCTACTTGCAGTTTGTGATTTTACACAGCATTATGCAGGAAAGCAATGTTAGTATGGGTAGTACAAAGGGCTAGAGGAATGGCAGAAATTTGTAGTGTACCATTCCTGCTTGTATTACAATTGCCATGTTAAAATTTATGAATTTGTGAATAATCTACTTGATCATTTTAAAAGCGGCAATATTCAAACGGCGGGTCTTGCAAAGCATATGTTCTAAAAAAAACAACCCAAAATCCATTTGATTTTGACGATGGAGGGGAATCCTTGTCTGCAGTGCATTGAGCACCGTTAGCAAGGCAATTGATGTCTCGCCTGGTGTGATGCATGAAAAACCCAAGCGACGTAACCCAGATAAAGCCCCTTTGTGCAAAAGGTATACAATATTTCCCATTTCTTCTACTGTTGGGGCTTGTGCTTTCCCAGCTGCCGCATAATCAACAGCTAAGAGATAAGAAGTCAACAGGCCAAATGATGGTAACAATTTTCCTGCATTTCTAAGGAGATTGAAGAGCTCCAAAAATGAAATGGGGGTATCTGAAAAGAGCCAGTTCGAAAGATTTGGGTTACCAGATGCAGTCCAATATTGTCGTGCATACGCGACGTCGCGGTCCGTTGACCTGCCATACGCATCCTTCCTACAGAAATACACAGTGGGGAAATGCTCCTTTAGATTGTTATAGAGGTGAAGCCACTCATCGTGGTCATGAAATAGGATTTGCTGATCTAAGAGGAATGCCGTGCCATGAGTGATTCCGCGATAAACAAGAGCGCTGAAAAATCCATGTCGAGTTGATATATGTGCCTGGGAAAACGGACCTCCCTCGCAAAGAATTCGACGGCGAGATCTAGCCAAATCACGGAACGGAAGCTTCTTGTCACTTTTCTTTTCAACATCTTCGCGGTACTTGGCTATCCAATACTCATTTGTTGGTATACTGCCACGCACTTTCTTCGGAACATTAACCTTCAGCTGAGGGTTATCTAGGAATGGGTACAACAGTTCAATTTGCCGGCAAAATTTGTTAAATGCATGGGTGTCAAGCTGATCTCGTGATTGTGATAATGATGGGGTTATTGTTTCAGCACCTGGAATGCGAGCGAGATGTGGGTGACGAGATGGTTTATATGTGTTTGCAAGGGTTAGGAGCTTGGAATCTGAAGTGTATTCTTGATCTACGAGGTGTCGAATGGAGTCTAGAATGATTTGTTCATTGCTACCACGCTTTGATATGGGATGATTTGCGAGAACCGTAGTAGACCAACTAGCCATTTTAGATTGGCTTATACGGCAATTATTACCAGTAGAAAATACGGCAGAATTAATATTCTGAGCGGCTTTCCATACTGAATCAAGGAGGAGCACTTCTATTCCAGCATTGTCAATCATAGCCCGTGTAAACCATGCCTGTACTTGATATTTTGATGGCGTTGGAAATTCGAACCAATGAGTGAGAATGGCAAATGTTAATGACATAATTTGCAGTTTGTCCACAGTGGAATACCGCTTGTACGTTGCCGTGTATTTGTAGGTCAGCTGCCCAGGTTGAATATTGGTGAGATACTCAGCAGCATCAAACGTGTAGAAAGAGTGTTGCGCTTCAAGTAAATTAGCTACACGCTTGCAGAGAAGACCCAATCGAGCAGGTTGCAACGACAGTCGTGCAAGATAGGCTTCTTCTAATTGATGGTCAAGCCATTCCCACATTACCATGTTCATTATGAGTAACTCCTGTTGTTGTTTGGCAAGGGCCATGGATGTCACTACATGCTGGCTGCTGCATTTATGAAAGAAGCGCCATATTTGGCGCGTATCCAGATAGTCAGATGCATTCAGGATTCCAACAATTTCGCCCATGTCCATTTCGCTTGCTTTTGTATTTGTAGATGCGCTACCATTCTGATAGCCAAGATACACCGTGAGGAGACCATCTTCGGTAAGTTCCGTCAAAAATGCTGTCGGTATAATATTAACAACTGATATTTACTTCTTGTGGGTCATACCTTTGATTTCCAATATATTTGCCTTATCCTCCCTTGACAATCCGACTTGGCAGATAATGTTAAGATAAATCTTACATGCGTATTTGTTTACTTACTTGCAGACTCATAATAAACATCGTCAACCTCCATCAGATCGCTTCCATCAGCTTTACAGGAAATTACAACTGTTACATTTTGCTTATTTTATCATGTGTAGGAAAACTTACCATCCGACGGATAACTAATATGATCAATTTCCATAGAATCACTTTCGTAATCATCTCCTCCATTCTCGGCCGCTCTTCCCTTCTCTTTCTCCTTCTTCTCCGTCTCCTTCCCCTTTCCCCTGTCTATATTTATGTTTGTATAGCCAAATTATCTGAAATATAAGAGAACAGACCTTTCTGCTTGACAGTAGCTTTTTTCTTGGAATCTCCTATTTTAGTGTTTACTTTCGAACGTGCACGGCGCAGCGCTCCTAGGCAAATATAAGTCATATAATTTTAGGATGGATACTTAAGTCAAACCTTTGCGTTTACTAGGAGAAATTTGTCCACCTAATATATCATCGTCATTGAGTCCATCAGCTACAACGCAAAGGGGTATATGTTTGCTCCATTCAGCGGTATGTGCTGCCCAATGATCAATTGGTTTTTGTAAACCGATATTTTCATAAGGCGCCTGTGTCTGATTGTCACTATTATATAGTAGTGCTAGCGCGGGTGCAGAGAGTTCTTCAATACTTGAAGTGTTGAGCTGAGCAAGAATATGTGTATAACTCTTTCCAATCCTCGTGTCTTCATCAATCCACCCTGGTCCAGTCTCCCATTTCTCGGCTTGTACTCGCTCGTTGTCAATGACTAAGGAGAATGAGGATAGAAGACTGTTTTTGTCAAATTGTAGCAATAATTCTGGGGGAGCTTGATGTGTAATATAGGCAACCAATTCAGTAATGTTGCACGCAAAATAATTGAGGTACGATTTTCGATCCATGATTGCGGTACCGTCAGAAACAAAAGTGGCTTGGTTGGTGCTAGCACGTCCAGCCAGACGATGCGACCTATAAAACATATTTGAATATATTTCATGCAAGGTTTGTGAAAATAAAGTACGCAGGGCTTCTCATTTCTAACCCAATTGCCAATGTCTTATTTTTTGGAAGTGCGGCAAAAGCAACAGCATCATCACCATCAAGTATTCGTGCAGGCGGATAAGCAATGAGAGTTAAACGGTAAAAAATGATATCTGGTTTTGATCTTGGTCCACAGCGATAAGTCGGTTGGCTCCCGCCATGAAAGTGAAGGCCGGAAAAGTAAATCGTTGACATCTCTTCTAATTGCCACGCAATTCCACAGTCTAATATGTAAAAAAATTCCTCTTCAACATCTGGGTGAGGTTTACTTAAAACAGTCATTGCTGTGGGCACTGCGGCCGTATCGCTTCCATCAAAGTGATTCCCTGCAAATTTGCCTAGGGAAGATTTAAAAATAGTCCCTATGTTCGAATGTTAGAATAGCTACGTGAAAAAAATTATCCTTACCAGAAGAAGATGCCTTGGTCACTATTTTTTTATCAACGGCAGATGCAACGTTTAGTTGAAAGGCAGGATAAGCAACATTATCAAATGATCCTATTCTCGGGAGGTTTGTAACATTAGCTTGATCGTTCAAAGTTGCAACCAATCCGGGCGGCGCTTTTTTCTTCAAACCTGACATTGCTGTTTTTGCACCTAACTATGCCAGTTCAGATATATATTCATGTAGGGAGTAGACTGTACCTACGGTCAGTAAATCCTTCCGCAGTTTAGCGTCGTCATCCAACTGCGTACTTGTCACTTTGGCTTGTCGGCCTGGAGCAGCCATAGACTTAGGAACTTGAAATGTGACGCTAGCTTGATAGCATCGTGGACCTTGAGCAACATTAATTGCTCTATCATTTCTTTCTATTTGAATGCCTCCACGATATTTGCCACATTCTTCGTCATAAATTGATTTGTCGGCAGTCATCAGGTTTTCAGGCCCCAGCAATTTATCACGCAGGTCTTGAAGATCTCTGATATGTGTTGCTTTATGCTCTTTTCTACTTGCCATATATCACCAGATACTACGATATATATATCAATTTCATTACTTACTTTGCTGTTGACCAGGAAACAAGATGATCATTCTCTTCTCGACCAGATCCGAATCTATTCCTCATGATTAAGAAATCATTGTTGTCCGGTTTGAGAAATACAAATCCTAAATTCTTTTCATCAACAGATTATTGCAAAAAAAAACATAATAATCCTCGTACCTTTCCCTTCCGCTTCTGTTCTATCTGCAGGCGTTTCCTGTTTTGCTGCTGTGTCAAATATGTTGTTCATAGCTTGCTCGGAATAATCGACCAGAAGCATGTATATGCTCCCATGATCAGCCGGTACCAAGGCATGGTTAGGCACTTGTAGAACTGGTGGCAAGTTCAGGTCACGACCAGGGAGGTCCAGACATATGGCGCCAGCTGGAACCGGCGCTTCAATACGACGTTGCGAAGAACCTTTGATACGGGAATCTGGTTGGATGGAAGACGAAGATAACGAAGATAAAGATGATGATGATGATGATGATGAAGACTGCTTTCTCAATATAAGTGGCCTCATCTGTCGTCTTCCCTGAACGGGCAGTTTTGTAGTCAAAGTGGACAGGTCGGTATCAGCTTGCAGATCACGTTGCGCAATTACAGATCGAGTGAAGTACTTGGACATGACTGACCTGTATCGAATAGCGAGGTTGAGAAAAGACCCACTTTTGTGCCTTATCTTGTTTAGATGCCGGAACTTGAATCTCTAGTATTATGACGCACATCCGGGGTCTTAAAACAAGGAGTCATCCTCCATTGACGTCATCCTACTACACATAAGTATTATCCAGCGAGACTTCAACAAGTGGAGATAAGTTGAAGTCTTATCCTTAAATACCTGAGCTAGTAATGAATCAATTTAGTATTACAAACACTAATGATGACACTTACAATGTCCTTATGATATACCTGCGTATGCTACCTGCATCTACGTACCTTGGTAAAATATTACTGGGTCTTCCAGTTACATATGGTTCAATTAGTTGCAAAAGTGAGTAATACTTATAACCTTCACATATGCTGTCACGTGAGTCCATCTTAAGATGGACTCACGTGATTTCATGTAGATCAAATCCTGGAAAGTGATTCGTTACCTTTTGCTGACAGACTGTCGTTAGTTAATAGTTCAGTTATGTTTCAACTGCTCCGTCACATTGTACTAATACGCTTTCATCCATGAATGCTGTAAGACCTAGATGGACGTTGATATATTCACTTTCACAAATTTATTTACAAAAGCACCGTGTGATACGCAATTTGCTTTGTTGGGAGAATGCAAATGACAAAAATGATTACTGAAATATGTCTGACGTGTCCAAGAAAGGGAGAAACAGGATCATGGTCTGAACATTTTTGAGTAAAAGCGAGGATCATGAATAAGTTCAATTGTGTCGTTAACGAGTTTCATGTCTAAGCTGCATCAGTCTTCTGAGACCAGGAAAAGAAAGTACAATGGTACGCACCCAATTTCTCTCCCATAGGAATACATATTGTCATGTTAATCGTTGTGGCATCTTGCACTATTCCAATAACCTCGACATATGGATCAGATATAGCTTCTGTATTCTAGAATCAAAAATTAGATACTGTATGGAAATGGGGTGCGAAATTTGGACTGGGGGCAAATTTACAAGAACTTCTCCTCCATCACTGGCTTCAACTCTCATAGTGTCCTCTCCTAACTGGAATGACATTAAAATGAGTAAATTTTTACACGGCGAATAGAGGTACCTCTAAAACTTTGCATGCAAGGCGCACTGTTTTATCGATGTAGTCTGCAAGGCGAGCAGAATTGACGTGGGTAGATATGTTATCACTAGCCATTTGGTAGGTTGGTGAACTAAGTGCGGTGTCCAATGTAGGGTCAATGCACCGCTGAATATATAGCCGTTTCATATTTACATAAACACGGTGGAATTGATAATATTGGCGTCAAATGGAAGGCATGTAGAACAGAAACTTGGGAACGTTGAGCCACATGTGTTCCATTAGATATCCAGTTAACTATACCTGTACGGCACATATAGAAGAATACAACGTTGAATTTGGAAACTTTTGTGACTTACAAAAACGCATGAGAATGCTCCGTTACACGTGGTCTGTCAGACTTCCGATTAACTAAACCGCAGTATACGCTTGATGTCAGCATTTAATAGTACCGCGGTGTTGTCTGATTCAAATTCACCGGAAAGGGTTCCGTATAAGTTGAAGGGACTTAAAGTCACCCAAAATGGACCTTACTTACCTGATTTCGAAATAAATATCCTGTTCGGACTCAACAATTATATCAATTTTTGCGGAGGTGGAGTGAGTGCTTACAAGAACTGGATGATATGCTCAATGACCAGGATCCGGAAGCAACAGGCGAAGGATTGTTAGACGCGGCAAGAGGAGCAACTGTATAGGATGAATCGAGATAGGCTTGGGAACACGGTGATGGCCCCGGGACATAGGGGAGCAGGGAAACGACGACAGCAATGGAAACAAGAAACGGCTGTAGCAATTTGGATAGTATTACACTGCTGTACAATCGAAGATAATAAATGATCTTTTACATCAATGCATATCTTGTTTAGATGCGGAAACTGGCATCTCTAGTATTATGACGCACATCCGGGGTCTTAAAACCAGGATTCACCCTCCATTGACGTCATCCTACTATCCCGAGTATAATCTGTATATATAACTAAAGATGTTTGAGTAACGTCTGGCTATGAGAGATCAAGTGAGATGAGGAATAAATTGATGAGGTAGTCGCCATTTCTTTAGTACAAGTTTCAATAGTAAGTACTTGATACTTATAACGTTCACATATAGAGTCACATGAGTTCATCTTAAGATGAACTCCCGTGATTTCTTCAATCGTGATGTCGAAGTTGAAGTTGACATTTGATTTCTCACGTTACCTGTATCAGAACGGTTTCAGATATTGAATGGTACGTTCGTCATAACGCCTTGGTTCTTTCCCTTAATAATAATATATACAGGCGCCCAAAAAAAAGTTTTCTGATGAACAAACCTCCTTCAGCATCGAAAATCTTGAAGACGTGAGCTCCTTCATGTATCGCTCCTTTCACATAACGCGCCGCCCGGGATCAGATGCCCCTCCGGATAACAGCCCCACGCCTCTCCAAATGAGTCGCGGCAAGTTGGTAAATGAATATGGGCTTTTACTCAGAGAATTCGATATTATCAATACGGAGAATAAACAATTGCGACAAGAGTTAAAGGAGACGGTGGAGAGTTCCCAAATGGCAAGAATAGCTTCAGCTTTTCAGAAAGTTCGCGCTGACAAGAGTGATGTTGAACTGGCAAAAGAAAGGCAATTGAAGGAATCAGCATTGGAGGAGGTCAAAGTTTTGAAGGCTGAGCTGCAAGTTTTGAAGGACACTCTCGAAAAAACGAAGGACAGAGCACAATCTGTGCCTATGGATGTTGACGACGAAGACCGCGGTCCCATGTCCGGCGTACAAACGCCTCCTGTTTCGAAAAGACGTAGAGTGGATGGGTGACGTCATATATTTGGTCTCCATTGAAAAAATGCTAGATTCTGATTTCGCTTTGTCATTACCATCAATCTAATCCTTCTACATTATACTACGATATACAATGTCATCTCCTTGCTTTCGTCATATGTCAAGCCTTCTCAAAACTTTCGGATGGAGATGCAATGATATCATTGAATCAACGGATCTGATTGAAGGGACCGATGCATCATTCCGTGTAAGGCTACATCCAACGCCTCAATAAACATAATAATCGTTGTCTAGGATTTTGCGAAAGCCCTTCAGGATTTTGAAGAAGTCGAATTGAAAATTTCAAAAGACTTGAACGACACGGTTCAAGAATCCTTCCTTTCGGCGGATGCTTTGCAGGTGCTGCAACAGTTTCCACCTCGTGATTTTGCTCAACAACGACGAAATCAAATCATGGCTATCGTTTTTGCCTACAAGTTACTTGATATTCATTACTGGATTATGAGGAGTGATGTTCAGGGTGTTTTTAGTCAAGGGACGGGTACAATTTTTGAGGAGACTAAAAGCAAAGTGGTGCGCCAAATCTTACTAAATTCTGTCTTGCAATGAACACATTCACTAGTGGACTTCAAAAATTCACGATTGGAATAAATTGCTAAGCAAGTCAGAAGTTGCCGTGAAACGCATACATGAGAACACCGCATCTGAACCGGAAACCCAAGCAAGCTCAAACAGGACAGCGTCCCTAGCTAATCAACTTTGTCAACACACGCAGAAAGCCGACGGAGAAAAGATCGTAGTCAACATCATTGCATTCGCCCTTCATGTATCTTACATCATTACAGTAAGTGTATGTTACATTTGCAATATCAATAATCTGATGTTATATGTAGACGGGACGAACCGACATACCTAACAATATTCAAGCGGTTCTAAAAGATCTCGAGGAGTAAGCACCCTAATAACTGAATCGTACTCCATTCCAAAAAAAAAAACCTCTTAGAACTGGCAAACTCACGGCAAACTCACAACAATCATTACAGGCCTTCAACATTGTAAATTTCAGAAATCCACTTTACCTTGCGCTGGGTGTCAGTCCCCTTATTTTACTTGCTCCAGTGCAATGGGTAAAGAAAACTATCCCCCCATTATGGATCTTGCAGGTACATAAGTCTTCATTCCTTTTGATAACATACAAAATAACCATTCTAGTGGTGGCAACGCAAGGGATGTAATGAACCGTTAAGTCTACGACGGGTGGAGTACGACATGTGGAAGATGTTGTTCAATATTGTGTCTAACCCGAAAAATATTGTATCCCAGATTTTAGAATTTTTGTCTTCTGTTCAGGAGTTGGAAGTCCCTGACAACGAGGCTGAATGGTTTCGGGAAGGTGAAGATTGTTATATACATGAATGGCTGCTACTGATGCACGCATATAGATAATTCTCATTTTTTCTTAAGCGATATGGCCTCATCTCAGGCTCATGCATCCGACACTAATAAAACTGGAAGCGACACAGACACACCCCAAAATGCGCAAGCGGGAAACGTCAACATCACGCCGAGCGTACAAGCGTCGGCACTTCAGGCTGATAGTCTTAATGATTCGCGACCCCGGCTATTATTGCCAAGTATAGATGATTCTCAATCACTTCCACCCAGCGCCGATAATTCACGCCTTCAACTATTAACACTACTTCCACTGAGCGCAGATGATGTACAACTGCAACCATCAGCAACCTCCTCATCAGGCGTGAAGGGAAATGGCCCAGATACGCCGAGTTCACCAAGTTCACAAGAAAGTCGATCGAATACACCAGATATCGACAACATTACTCCAAGAGGAAAAGCATTGGCTCAAGTTCAACGTACACCCTTGCCAGAAGCATCATCATCGTCGGGTCAACGTTCACCCTTGCCAGAAGCATCGTCATTGACTCAAGTTCAACGTACGCCCTCTCGAGAAGCATCATCATCGTCGGGTCAACATACACCCTCGCCAGAAGCATCGTCATTGGCTCAAGTTCAACGTACACCCTCTCAAGAAGCATTGCCAGTGCCAACTATGCAGAAAACACGTCCTATTCCGGCACATAACAACAATACAAGCGATGCAGCATCGAGGCCGAAACGTGTTGCTGCACAAAAAGCAGGAGAGTCCATTAAGGCTGATACCTCAAGCCGTATAAAACATATGTATGGGCGGCGAAAACACACTGTTGCACAAACAGACCAGCCGAAAGAAACAAATGATTCAAGCAATGAAGATGAGGATGACTTTGTGTCCAAGGAGGAGATTTTTTCACAAGTATGTATTGTTGGTATGATGGGTACGAATATTGTTGGAGAATTTCATGAACGACACATATACACGGCAAGCTAATCTCTAGAAACCTCAAAATTTTTACTTACTAACAAACAGGATGGGCGTCTGCAAGCTACCTTCAATCCAATGGTTAAATCGCCGGTAAGTGACTTGGAAATGCCAGCCTTCAACAACTAACAAAGACGTAGCGTCAATTTGGTGGTCGTGTATTCAGCTTGTGCGACGTCAAAGGGAACAAATTAGAGTGGACCCCACAATTTCACGTGAGTCGCTTATGTCTGTTTCCAACGTTATCACCGAAAAAAAAAAAAACAGGGGCTAGTTGAAGCTAAACTTCTTTCCCATCTGATTGCAAAATGTCACCAGCCACATCGAGAACCATATGCAACTGCCGACTCAAACGGACTGGTGCAAGACAGCAGCTCAGTAATCGTTACGTGCACCAAGGCGGATTTCAACAAAATGTCGACAGATACAGCCCAAAACTTGTTCAAAACTCGCCATATAGTTATCACCAATACCAAAGCAGCTACTCCCTTAGAAGTTCCATGGAAATTCAATCGTGAATCCTTGAAAAAAATTGGCGATTGGAATAAACCCATTGCAATGCAGGGTATCTTTATTTATATTGATCTTAATGATGCCCTTATTGAAAATATTCCAAAGACCAATCTGTTCCGTCCAACAAAGGTTCGAAAGCAAGTGTTATGATTGCCACCCTTGACGATCTCTATCACTGCGCCACCACCAGTGGATCGAAGATAGTGAACGCTCTAGACTTTCACCCGCAACAAACTATCGACCCTCCGGCTCAATTAGCCACTGATGTGGAGGCATTCAGAAGAACACAAGACATGCCGTTTTGCTTAAAGCCATACCCTCGTTCTCAAATGCGTTGGGGACTAGCTGCCACTAAAGATGCCTGCCATTTCTGGCATATCAACTCCGATGGCTTTGCCAGTTATTTCATCCCAAAATGCGGCAAGAAAATTATATTCATTGGAAAGAGCATTGACTGGGATAGTCAACGATCTTTTGCCACGTTTGCTCAGAGTGACCTTTATGCTGGAATCGATGTTTCTAATCTGAATTCTCATCTTTGGGATGTGGAGTATGTTATTTTGGATGATAACCTTAAATTGTGAGTTCTAAATCTGGTTGCAAAACACAGTTAATAATACATGTAGTCATATGCGGCCTGGTACCCCTCATGCCGTTTACACGATTGAAGCTTCCATATGCCTTGGGGGCCATTTTATTGCAAAGTCCACCATTCAAGATACATGCTTTGCAATCTATCAAACTTTTGTGGCAGGATCTTTCATCACAAACGCATCGTTATTCGCTACATCTTGCGACATCTTCATTAGAATGGCTGTATTATTTGAGCATGCGATTGTGGAAGAAGAAGTGAATGAAGATACTGATGATGGTAAGTCTTGTCATCCTGTATCCAAGCTATGTCTTACACTGTCTTTAGTCAATGATGATGATGAACTCAGTCATATACCGGACTTAACTACCATTGATGGAGCAATGGATCTCTTTACATTTTCAAACCTGATCGAATTACTAAGTATCTTGCACGCCAGTTTAGGCCACACCAAAATTCCACTCTTAGATCAAGAGGCTCTGATCTACGCGCGTAAAACCATGAGGGTTGTCATGGTCTTTTTTTTCCATAAGTACACCATCGAAGAATCGGGCAAAGTTATTGATGATGCAGAGCTTAACGTCTGCTTACGATATCTCGTGCGCCATATCACAACGCTCCATGCTATGCTGGAAAAGAGTGCCATTGTCTACGACAAATACGAGGACTTACATTCTCCGAGTCAATTCCGCCACAACATCGAGACCGCATTTGCAAACTTTCCAATGTTCTGGCATATGTGGGCTGACGAGGGTACGTGGGATTCCAAGAAGTCCACAGTTCCAAGCTCTTTCTTATGGAAAGATGCTGAAAACTGGAGAGTGGTTGCCAGACCCAATCAACCAGTACAAGGTAAGGCAAAGCATCTATGTACGTTATTTCAATCTAATGCAAGTCTGAAAGATGAAGACATGGAAACTTGGTGGGAGACTCTGAATGGACTTCACGGCGTCGACATAATGTATTACAAGACTTTGCAACTGAAAATTCGAAGCGCAGTAGATATCACGTCCAAATCCACCATTCCCTTGTTTTCAAAAAATATGTAATATGTAATCATTTTCATTTTCATTTTCAATATAGTCAATATTTTTTTTCTGTTCCACGCTTTTAAGAAGTGTGAAAGTTTGAGATTAGTAAACATTTGTCAGGAGGTCTCGAAGCCATTTGGTGTACAAAGACGTTGTTTGAAACGTGACTTGATAGCTTCTTTCTCATCAGGTGATTTATCGATCTAAAACATCGATAACAACTGTCCATCATCCAACTCTTTTCTTAACAACTCGTATTCAAGCCCATCATCTAACTCTTTTCTTATCGCTCAAACAAACAATGTGAGGATGTTTACACTATCTCATATTTCATACTAACAAGGTTGTTTGCTAGAAATATTGACCAACTGTTCACCATGATGCAGATATTCAGAAACATGATTTGGACAATACTTTTGTTTCTGTTAATTTGGAATGCAAATAAACAAGTGCAACATCCATGTAAGTTTGACTAATATGTTTCAGTCTCAATTAATTGAATATATTGCAAGATAATCTCCAAAGCACGCACAGTTTTCAAGTTGGGCAGTTAGTTGGTGAGTCATCATTTTTTGGCGCTAATCTTTCTTTTCAACAGAACTCTCAAGCTGCTATAAGCAGTAGTGATATTTCACAAAACCCAGCCCTATCTGGGTATACCAATCATTGCTTGCAAGCCATATCTTGTCAAGTAAAACCCACAGTACAAACAATATATCACACAATCCCAATCTTTGTTCTTGATGACAAAGTCATACGCTATACAACTAAATTACATATTTTCAAATTTGTGTATTGGGCCAACTTTAAAGTTGACGTGTGGAGCTGGCTATTTGAAGCCTTAGTTTGTCACTTCAAAAATGACCGTAGCTTTTTTGTATTACCTAGCCACGTAGTTCAGTGGATATTGTATACACAAATTAGTGTCCCTGCAACCCCTCAGATCCTTATGCGACAACTAGCATGTCGAATGCGTTGACATACTATGCAAAAGCATGACTTTCACATTCAATACATTTCTCTGAGTAAAGAACTAAGGGGAAACACATTTCCAGCCATTGAATTTATAAGATTAGGCCTCAAAATAATGTCAGTTATAAAGTGTACTAGGTGGGTTTCAAGCAAAGAAAAAGCAGTATTCTGGAAACCCTCAATAAGACAATTTTTATTTAGGTGCAACTCTAGGCGGCTAAGAAGTAAAATTATGAAAACTACAATAGCAAGTAATGATAACAAGAGTCGGCAATCTTTACGCTTTGATTATGGTGGCCATCAGACCCGTACCTTTACATACAGCTTTCTAGAACCGTATTTAGAAGGTCATCATGGGCACAGTTGGAGTCAAGCATCATATAAGTTTGTCGAGCATGTTACAGATGTAGGTTTACCAGAATATCCACCAGGTGCATATCTATATACAAAAATTCCATTAGAAAAATTACTTTGCCTTATTCCTTTAACAAAAGCATGTAAAATAGCTGTTGCTCATGGGATATTGGCTGGATCTCAATGTGATTTAAATTTGCTACGCACTCATTTGAAAGGTCATTCTTGTATAGCTTGTAATACTAGTACTTCTATATTTGCTCCCGGCCCTACGTTAAATCAAATGTCAGCTGAACGTATGAGGAAGCACAGAGCGGCAGGTAAAGATCTCTCCAAATCTATATCAAAAACGACTGCAACAAATGATGTAGAGTTTCCGCCGGCACCTCTTGATAATACCTTATCACACACTATTATTGCTAGTGTCTGCAGCAAGATGGGGCCAGAGAATATCAATGAACAAGGGTGCGCTGTATGTGGGGAATTAAAGTTGTCTAAAAATATGAGTAGGTTAAAAAGCATTAAAAATTTACTCCATATACTCAAATCACCCGGTGTTACAAGGATAGCACGATTAACCACAGAAGAAAAAATCAAGGAATACACAGGTCCTGTTCTTGACTACTCTTGTACACATATATGCAATGATTGTCGTGCCAGTGTACGAAAATCTAAGGTTCCCAGACTTGCACTGGCAAATAATTTGTGGATCGGTGAAGTTCCAGCTGAGCTGAAGTGTCTGCGATTTGTAGAAAAGCTCCTTATTGCTAAAGTAAGACACACATGTTGCTATGTTAAGGTTGCCACTGGAATGAGAAAAATGAAAGCTAATGTAATTGCATTTGAGTCTCCAATAGCAAAGATATATAATGAGTTGCCACCACCTCGAGAAGAAATGGATGATGTATTAGCAATTTTATTCACTGGCCCATGCAAACCTACAGAAGATGATCTCAAGCAAACCCCCTTTTTAGTTCGTCGAAATTATGTTGTCAAGGCATTACAATGGCTTCAAAATAACCATAAAGACTATGCCAATATTGCAATATCGAAGAAAAATTTAGAGGGCTACTCAGAAAATTCTCCACCTGTTTCCATAGAATATCATGCAGCCTCAACAAATAAGACTGAGGAAGGAACTAGTGTGTTTGATAATGATAATGAAGATGGAACAGAAGAAGGAGACTGTTCATTTACAGTCCATGGTTTAACTGGTGAATCATTAAATACCATGTCTGAAAACGCTTTGAAAGCAAGAGCATTACAACATTTGAATAATAAAGGAAAAATGTTAGCAGTTGGGCACAGTGACAAATTTGAATCAATTTGGAATAATCCTGACTTATATCCACAAATGTTTCCTTGGCTTTTTCCATTTGGTCTAGGGGGTATTGGCTCTACAAAATTATCTGATAAAGAGCATAAGCGGCATCTGTTGATGTATCATGATAAAAGATTTCAGACAGATATAAATTTCCCCTTTGTGGCATTCAGCCATGCACAAGTTAAGACTGCAACCTCCCAAAGCTTTTTATTGATTGAAAAAGGAAAATTCAATGAAATAACTGAGCGCCTATTACACCTCAATCAAACAGTTTTATCTAATTTAATTGAGACTTTAGCAAAGGGTGACCATGTAAAACCCACAACAGATGAAGAAAAGGCTTGCTTTCAGGTTATTCAGGATCTTGACCATATTTCTGGTAAACTCGATGGGTCTACTACTAGTAAAAAATTTATGCGAAATGAGATCTGGTCACTAATTGCTGATAAAGGTGCTCCATCATGGTACATAACATTATTGCCAGCTGACATACAACACCCTCTTTGTATTTACTTTGCAGATAATAAAACTGAGTTCAAACCCAGTATGTTACCTTATGATGAGAGATTAAGATTAGTATGTAGCAATCCTGTTGCTGGTGCTAGATTTTTTCATTTTATTGTAGAGACATTTATTACTGATGTATTGGGCATTAAATCTCAACATCAAGGACTATATGGTGAAACAAGTGGATACTATGGAACTGTTGAACAGCAAGGTAGATTGGCATTACATTTACATTTGTTACTGTGGCTACGTGGCAATATAAGCCCTCAGGAACTACGGAAGAGAATTATGGATATGAATTCTTCTTGGAGAAAAAAAGTGATCATGTGGCTGGAAAGTGTGCATAGTGGTGATTTTATGACTGGTACTCAAAATGATGTTATTACTTCAGTAAAATTAGCATCTCAATTACCAGAATATGAGGATCCAACACAGACCATGCCTGTTGCACCACCACCATTATGTGTAAAGGAGCATAAAACAGATATTACAGATTTAACCTGTGAAAGCTGTGATAAGATTAATACATGGTGGGGTTACTTTAAGAAAACAGTTGATGATTTACTATCAAAATCCAATGTACATAACTGTGAAAGAGATACTAATAAAGATGGAAGTCGAACAAAGAAAAGTGCATTTGTTGGATGTAAGAATAACAAATGGGGAAAATGCAAAGCTCGGTTTCCACGACCAGTGGTTGAAACAACTATAGTAGATCCAGAAACTGGTGCTGTGAGTATGAAGAAGCAGGAAAGTTGGTTAAACACCTTTACACCACTTGTTACATATATATTCCGATGTAATACAGATGTTACATGCCTATTATCTGGAACTGCTATCAAGGCTGTGGTTTTATATGTTTCTGATTATATTACAAAATCTAGTTTAAAAACTCATGTCATTTTTGATTCAGTTCGGTCTGTATTTGCAAAAAACTCAGAGATAATTGGAGGAACTTTGCCAATGAAAGAAAAAGCACGGCGGATTATGACAAAAGTAGTAAATTTGTTAACCGCAAAATTGGAAATGGGTTCACCAATGATATGTATGTATTTACTTGGAAATTCAGACCATTATACTGATCATGAATTTATTCCATTTTATTGGCAATCTTTTGTTTCAGAATCAGCACGAGTATTTAAAAATACAACTGAAATAACATCTTCTAAAGTTATGCTAATGCGAAAGAAGGATAAAATTATAGCATTAAGCCCTGTATTTGATTATATCTACCGTCCACATGAATTAGAACATCTATCTTTATATGACTGGATAAGCACTTGTAAACGGATCAAAATATCTAATTCTAAAGAAAATTCAGATTTAATAGATTCTGACATACAAGATACTAATGACAACACTGGTGAACTTAATGATACTTCTGCATTATTGGATGTAGGTGACATTTCCTTCACATCTGATAAAGATTATTCAAGTCCTCAGGTAGACAAAAAAAATGAAACCACTAAATTACCTAAAAATGTATTTCAATTCATGGAAAATCATCCTCTACACAATAGTCATGCTCTCAAATGTAACAAAAAAAGTGATAAGATTATACCTAACTTCATTGGAGCTACCTTACCAAGATGTGATCAAGGGGATAGAGAATATTATTGTTCCACAATGCTAACACTATTTAAGCCTTGAAGAGATGGATATGATTTGAAAAACATGCAACAAACATGGGATGAATCATTTCAAAGCCATAAATTTACACAGATAGAAATGAAGTTAATGAATAACTTCAATATACGATATGAATGTTTGGATGCTAGAGATGATTATCGGGCCCAATTAAAAAAAGGAGCAGAAAAGAGTTTTTCCTCTAGTTGGGACATTGAAGAAAAACAAGATGAAGATGAAAATGTTGAGCAACAAGATATAAACTGTAATGTGGATGATATTCCTCGTGACATGAGCAAAATAGGTCGATCACAACGTCTTCGTGAAAGTCATATGTCAATGATGAATCAAATTTTACATAATACTGGTTGGATTTATGAGAATTTTAAAGCAGATCCTTTAACACCTTATAATAATTACAAACCAACAAGAATGCTAACAGGGAGTGAGTGGAAATCAGAAATTTTACAGAAACGTCAAGAAATACTTGATCAGCGTAATATTCATCAAACCCTACCTCAAGATAATAAACCCATAACAAGTCTATCCAATAATGTAGTAAAAATAGTTGATAAGTCATATTTAGAGAAAAAATTTTATAGCAAAGAATATCAATCACAAATTAATAATACATCTACTACTTATAAATTAAATACTGAACAAGAAAGAGCATTTCGCATAGTTGCAAATCATGCAGTAAGCCCTTATTCTGAACAGTTAAAAATGTATATTGGGGGAATGGGAGGAACAGGAAAGTCTCAGGTACTAAAAGCATTATCACATTTTTTTTCTTGCCGCAATGAATCTCATCGCTTTGCAATTGTTGCACCCACAGGTACAGCAGCTGCTTTGCTTGGGGGATCAACATATCATTATCTTTTTGGAATAAATGATTATTCTACTGGAAGCTATACTAATCTGTCACAAGTTCAAACACGCTTAGCTGGTGTAGAGTATATATTTCTTGATGAAGTATCAATGTTATCTGCACGAGATATGTATAAAATAAGTTTTCAACTGTCTCATGTGTTTGATGTTGCTGATGTTCCATTTGGAGGCTTAAATATGTTATTTTCTGGAGATTTTGCCCAATTACCTCCTGCTATTGGTGGTGAAAATGTGTCATTATATGGTAGATTGATTGGGTTACTAGCATCAAACAAAAAATCTCAAGAAGAAGCAATTGGAAAAGCATTATGGCATCAAATCACCACAATAGTTATATTGAGACAAAATATGCGGCAGTGTGTGCAAAGCAAGGATGATAGTTTATTAAGAACAGCATTAGAAAATATGCGATATAAATCTTGTACAACAGCAGATATAAATTTTTTACAAGGAAAAATATCAAAGCATTCTCCAAATCATTCCAATGTTTGTGAAGAAAAATTCCGTAATATTTCCATAATAACTGCTCGTAACATACATAAGGATGAAATAAATCAAACAGGAGCAATTCGTTTTGCTAATGAAACTGGCCAAAAATTAATAGATTTTTTTTCAAATGATTCTTTAGCTGGAAAAGATCCAGCAAAGTCAGAAAAAAAAGCTACAACAGGTTCAATTTGCAAGTTGAGAGAAATATCAGATGAAATACAAGAAGCATTATGGAATCAACCTTCTTCATCAACTACCAAGCAAATTGCTGGAAAATTATCTCTATGTATTGGTATTCCTGTAATGATAAAAAGTAATTTTGCTACAGAATTATGTATTACAAAGGGTCAAGAGGGTTATGTCTATGGGTGGCAATCTACACTTGGCTCACAAAATCAACAAATACTTGATACATTATTTGTCAAGTTAAAAGATCCACCATCAAATGTAATGTTTGAAGGCCTGCCTGAAAATGTTGTTCCAATACCCAAGTCAAATGTATTATTATATGCATCCTTACCAGATGATTCACAGGTTTATATTTCTAGAAATCAAGTTGAAGTGTCATTAAACTTTGCTATGACTGATTTTGCATCACAAGGAAAATCACGTATATATAATGTTGTTCATCTACATAATTTATCATCTCATCAAGCTTATTATACAGCTTTATCAAGAAGTATGTCTGCTGATGGCACTGTTATTTTGGAAGGATTTGATGCTAAAAAAATGACAGGAGGTGCTAGTGGTGCATTACGGCAAGAATTCCGAGAATTAGAACTATTAGATGAAATAACACGACTACATTATGAAGGAAAACTGCATAAATCAGTATCTGGATCTACACGTAATATTTTAATTAAATGCTTTAGGAATTGAAAAGGAAATTCATATATACCTCAAACTGTACACAAAGCAATCAGATGGTCAAATCGGGATCCATTTCTTGAAATTCAGACAGAAGAAATACCATATCATATTTTAAAATTTGATAATATTGTAAAAGCAGCAGATGCAAAATCAATAGTATTAACAAAAAACAAACGAAAGCAAAAAGAATTATCTGATAGTCTTGAAGAACCTTTGTTAAAGAAAAAATGCACAACAACTGGTGAAGAACCTTTGTTAAAGAAAAAATGCACAACAACTGTAAAGGGTCAATCCCCATCTCATTATTTAGTTCCTCATGGTCTAAGTTGAAGTCAAAATAGTTGTGCATATGATACAGTTTTAACAATTATTCATTCAATTTGGTGTCAAGATCAAGAAAAATGGGATGCTCACTTTGAAAATATGAGTGAAGATATTTTTGCAAAATTAAGTATTGGATTTCATACACACAAGTCTGAAGAAAGTAGTCTTGAATCAGTGAGAGATGAGCTACGATGGTACTTACATTTCATTAATGCTCAAGATTTTCAATTTGGTTCACTCACTTCTTTATCTTGTCTGTTAAATACCATGCTACAGGTCACTCAACCTGTACAGAACTCACAATATCAATGTATTAATGGTCATAATCGTAGAATTCATGAGATAAATTCTTATTTACTCACAATGGGAAATAATGAACATGAATCAATAGCAATTTGGGCAACTACAAATGTAGAAATTTCTGCACAAAGATGTACCTCTTGTCAAGCACAATTAGATGTTGTGCATCATTTTGCTATGCTGCCACCCTTACTTACTTTTGAGTTTGGAGGTCATAAACCCTTAATAAATGATCAATTTTCAATAACACAAAATAATATAGAATATACATACAAATTACAAGGAATTATTTATTTTGGTTCTGCTCATTTTACAGCCCGTGTAATTTTGTCTAACACTCAAATATGGTTTCATGATGGTATAGTAACTGGTGGGCTGCTAGAATATGAAGGAATTTCATTCCCACTTGATATCAGAAATACATGCAGGGGTAAGACAGCTTCAGCAGCAATATATACTCTTGTATAATTTAAATCACAAGACTAATGGTAATGACACAGGGACTAAGGACGAGTACATGCCATGCGAAAGCAGTGGCCCACTTCCTCAAGTCTAGTTTGAATTTCGGAGCGTAGGAGAACTTTGTGGTGAGCTCTGTTGGGGGGTGGGGCATTGGATGCGAGAGCGGCCGCGTAGGATGTGGGGGCGTGGGTGGAGCCTA
>JASFDA010000155.1:1976-14589 GCA_036936965.1 Cystoderma amianthinum
GCAAAGTATGGAGAGGGCCAGCGTGCTACGACGAGAAGAGCAGAACACAAGAAATCACACGGATTGCCTCATGTCCATAAACAATCCATGTCACATAGTCACAATGGTCTGTCACACTTAACATTGTCCCTCTAGTACGGCATTCGTCTCCGTAATTCTGCTGCATTCTGTTCAATCTCGTCTGCACTCTCGTCACTCTCATCCCCCCCGGAATTTTCGCCTTCAATCTCCCACCCTTCAAGCACTTCATCTAGGCCTCGCCGCAGTCGCAATCCTCTCTCTGCCATTGTATCTGCCAATCCATTTAGTTCATGCCCACTGAAAACACTCCGTAAGGGTCCAAAAGCAACAAGATAGAGTTCTATATATCCATTAAAATTAAAATTTTGTCTTAATCAAACATACCTTTCACAAGCGGACATTCTCCAATTGCACGGAACAGTAATTTCTTCGCTCGACCAAGTTCTCCAACCCGGATTTCAAACTCGAGGAATATCCGCCATAGTATAGGACTCCCCTTTGTTCTGATGTCTAAATTAGCACCATTTTGTTGGCTTTGAGTTAAAATAGTACCGTTCGTGCTCGACAGCAGCAGAAAGTCCACTTCTAGTGCGTTCGACTTCCCCTATCCAACGGCCTTTCTCCCATCCAGCCATCCATACCTCTTGGACTCGTCGGGCCATGTCTTTCACTTTTCCATCACTTCCGCCCAACATGCCCCGGACACGTCCCCAAACTCCTTGGCCCTTCTCTCCTTCTAAGAATAACCCAAGAATAACAGAATTGCTAGGATACTCTTCCAAAGCCTTGCCCGCCCGCTCTCGTAATACTGATGGCGGTATTGGATTTTTTAGCTTTACCCCGCATTGGTACACCAAGAGTAGATGAGCGACACTCAAGCTTTCGTGAGCGACACTCCCTCTACCGTTAGCCAAGTAAAGGTCAAAATAGCCAAGAAACGAGGACAGATCACCGCCTGTTAATAATTCAAACAGTGCTCGAAGTTTAATCCATGACTCGCGATCTTTCCACAAAGTCAGGTCTTGCACGGCCTGAATAGCGTCGTCCAAAGCCCGCTTGGTTCGCAAGAAAGTGACACTAGACTGTCCTCTTTCGGTCCCTGCAGATGTGCAAATGACATTCAGCGCCTCCTCCTCGCGTCCTGCTAGCCATTCCATTTCTGCCCAGTTCCACCACAGCTGGCTTATACCATTTTGCCCACTGGCTGGTTTTGATGCAATGAGAATCGTCTGAAGTACTTTGCGCGCATCGTCAAATCGTCCGCGCATACGCTCTAGCTGAATATAGGCTGCCCAGTGAGGTAATGAGTCTCGAGAGACAGATAAAAATACTTTAGACAGTTTCAAAGCCCTGACGTTAAAAATATGAACATTGTGGTTTGCTTCAAAGAGAAAATAATGAGTGACTCACTTCTTGACATCAATAGCAGCTTCGAAGGCTAATGCGAGCTGATCCCATTCGTAATCGTTGTTACCGATTCGGAGCTGCTCAAAGACACGCCGAACAAACATGGCATCGAGACAACTTACATTGTTTGCAGACCAAACGCCTCTCTGAGAAGCTCCTTTTTCCAGTTGCACAGCTGAATCATCTAGTGGCCCAAACACGCCATATCCCCAGAGATGTACAGGCCCAAAGCTGTTCTTGTACGCTTTCTCCCGCCCAATCACGATCCCAGCAACTGCATCAGCACCCACTGGCTGTTGTTCAGCCTGGCTGGGGAAAATGGCACTGAGAACTGCAGGCCTGATTAAATACCCACAGTTCCAGCGATCATCCCAATTAAGATCCTTAGGTGTAGATAATGATGTCGGAAACCCAGGATTGTGAAGACCAATGAAGGTGAGCCATGCTAGTCGAAAAGCGTTCTTGGCTTTGGTAGAACTGAGACTCAGCAATACAGATCGAACATCAGCAAACAAAACTGTCGAATAAGGGTCGGATTCGCTGGATGCATCTGTTGATCGTGTTGATAGAAACAACTTATTATCATCTTGGATTTCTTGCGCTGACCACTGGCGATAAGGATCTAGGTCTGTTATGACATTTGATACCCTTGGGGTTGCAGCAGGAGAGGATTCCGATCTACGGTTCCTCGCCCATGCAGCCCAGCCTTTCGCACCGTCATCCCCAACACGAGGCATCTCCGATTCCCAGAACTCTTCAAGACTATCCAGTTGTGTGTTTAGCGGCAAATTGTACAAGCCTTGTGGAACCTCGAAAGTCCTGTAAACAGTTAGCAAACGGCGAAATGTTAGGAATAGTTCATACAGTTCTGCTTGGGCTTGAAACATAGCTGTAGCCCGTTCAGTGAAACCTGGGGCAGGTATTATAGATAAATGATATTTTCTGCGTACTCTATTCAGACTCACCTGCATCTCGAAAAGCAACCGCCACACGCCAAAATATCCTAATTTTTCCGATCTGTCCTGCCTCATCGCTACCCAGCGCATTTATCGCTCGCACTGCATCGTGCATAATACTATCTATCCCTCTACCACTTCGCCTCAATCGCCATTCTAACCACTCCATCCAGATTTCAACACCACCCACTTTCATTGCAGTTTCCCATTCTGATCTGACCTTACTCTCATGCCATATATCCTCTCCAGCTTTGATATTTTTGAGAAGTAGAAGTTTAGATGTCGCATTTCGTGGGTGTGCAGTCAGAGCGCGCCCAAGAATAGATAATGATATTTCAGAACGCGCTTTCGTGGCATTCTTGGAGGTTATGGGGACGTTGGATAGGGTGTGTGATAGCAAAAGAAGCCAGGTTTCAACAGACGAGGGGTCAGCAGTTAACGATTGATCTAGGTCCTTAAGAGTTAGTTGATGAGAGATTAGTCCAGGCGCGTCAGAGTCAGAGTCAGTGCCATTATCGTCGCCGCTTTTATTTTCCCTTTTCGATGCTGAGGAATCGGAATCAGAATTATCTTCCTCCTTTGCTGTAATGGCTCGATAGGAATCCTCTTGATTTTGATTTCCACGGCGCGAGGGTATGCGAATGAAACCGTCGATTTCTTCATATCGACTCGGCGTATCGGTGGGCAACCTTCTCGTTGGAGGGACAGCTAGAAGTGCTTTCGAACTTGTATCGGTCAATCCAGGTAACTAGGAACAACCACATAAGTCAACTTGATCCAAACGAAATAAGTCAATTACACACTCTGCGGCGGTCACGAAACCCAACCTCAACGCCTTTCCCAGCTCTGCGAAAAGCCACCCAGATATCCGAAAGGCCGAGTATTTGTCTCCCTCCTTTGTCATTATTAACCATTACTCATGAATGAACGAAATTACACAAACCACCCACAAGACGGTATTTGGGTACATCTCCTTGGTAAAGCCCTCCGTATTGAATGTTCAGATGATCACCTTTGCGATCCGAGTAAAAGAATCGCTGTGCTTCTTCTGTCTTCTGTGTGTCCCCTTTGGCTTCGAAAGACTCGGCATGAAGTCGTTCCTTATGACGGTCTTTGTCGTGTTTTCTGCCTTTCTCTTTGTGAGTCTTACTTCGAGACCGCTCGGTACTAGATTCCTTCGGGTTCTTCCTAACATGTTCCTCTCTCGAGGGTTTCGGAGCTTTCGATGGTCGTTTACTTGGTCCGGGATCCAAATCAGGGAAAGAAGAAAACGAGGGCGGAAAGGATGAAAACGAAGGGGGAACAGACATTGTAATGATAATTTATGTAACAGCCAGTCATGTACAACTGCGTAGGGGGGTCCTTGATATTTATTGGATAGCTTATGGGTTGTCGCCCTTTAGTTTAAATAAATAATCCACGTGCAGGCACGCGCTTACGCAACAAAAATACATATCTTTCGTAAATTTTGTCCAAGCTTCATTTTTCGTTCACTGTGATTCGAAAACCTTGAGCACAGATTTCCATCCAAGTTCGCCGATATCTGGCGGCGTGCGCGCTAAAATGCGCCCCTTGACAGAAGATGAATCCAAAGCACTTTACACTAAACTGGCTAACTATATTGTCTGTCTTTCTCCTCTTGCTTGCATAGAACATGCTCATTTTTGCACATCAACCTATAGGGAAAAAACTTGATTCACCTCGTAGATAGACCAGACGAACCACATTGCTTTAGGTTACACCGAGATCGTGTTTACTATGTTTCTGAGGCGTCAATGCGTCTTGGGATATCAATTGCACGGCAAAATCTTGTCAGCCTGGGCACATGCTTTGGCAAATTCAACAAAAGCGGCAAGTTTAAGCTGCACATCACATCTCTGGACTATGTAGCAAAATATGCGAAGTACAAGGTAAATGAATTGTGCTCCGAGGATCTTTTGAATTGATTCAAAGCATCAGGTGTGGATAAAACCAAACGGCGAAATGCCCTTCCTCTATGGCAATCATGTTGTTAAAGCACATTTGGGGAGAATAACGGAGGATACACCTGAACATCAAGGGGTTGTAGTTTTTAGTATGAACGAAATACCCCTAGTAAGCACTTGATAAATTTTCTCTTGACAAAGATGTAATCACAGGATGTAGGGTTTTGGCGTAACTTCACGGTCAACAATTGACACACGGAAATTAGACCCAACAGCAATTATAGTGTTTCACCAAGCGTGCGTATAAGTAACCATTTATTTGACAACCACTCTGAGATCAGTTCTTGCCAGTGATGTTGGGGAATACTTGCGTGACGAGGTTTGTGCTCTGAACTTTCCAGAGATGAACGCTAAATAGTTTGCAGGACACATTATTTTGATGACCTCAATGCCCTTCATTCTCATAGAAGTCTCCTCCCGGATTTTAAGTGCTCAATTGTGATGAACATACTGCTGTAATGAAACTCATGGATACCACATTGTATAATTACATTGGTAATTTCAAGAATATATGTTATTTAAAGTACCTTTTTTGTTAATACTAATAGGGGGAATGACTTGAATATATTATATAAGTACATTGTAGAGTTATTATTTAATTAGATGCCACTGACATCACTTCTGACTCTCCTCAACACATCCTTGTTGCCCTGAGCATGGTTTCCTCGTCAACAACACTATATACGACATGGAAGTGTCTTGAGGACGATCAAATTAGTGCTGAACATGTAAGCAACATCCTAGGAGCAATTGAAGATGACCTATGGGTAGTTGCCGCATGCCTAGACCGCGTCCTGGACAATACAGGAGTCCAGAATGCTCTTATACAACTCGGGATAGAAAGGTCAAAATCTTTCGTTGACCGATACAATCAGAAACTCGACTTTCAGTCTACATCCACAAGCCCGAACCAAGCTCAGTCCAAACAGGACACGTTGCTCCAGCACTTTAACGACGCGCCAGTCGATGCCCAATTGTGTGCATTTCGCTCAACGCTCTTAGAACGTCTTGACCGACTTAATACATACATCGAATTGGAGAAGGAAGTGCCCCAAAACCAAGATGCGGACATGAACGAGGAGATCGAGGAATGGGAGGATGATCCCTGGGCAGACGGGGTACAGACTGCCTCAACAACTCCAACGTCAGATGAAACGAAGCTGTCTACCCGACTACCTTTTCCGCTCTCTTCTTTTCTTTTAAACGACCTGGTGTGGTCGGCCTGCGAGTTGGCGACGGGCCACTGGATTAACGCGCTCTGTACGGTCTTTCAGCGACATGCTGCATCTCTTTGGGCGTATCGCTTCACCATCTTGGATAACTTACCGGAACATTGTGACCCATCTACATGTTGTGACGTTCTTCCAGCATTCGACCCAATCACTAACGTTGAGACTATGCCTCCGCTGAACGAATGGAGACCTATCCGAGACCTTTCAGAGCAGGAAGACGTGCAGTCTACTCTCGCAAAATGTCCTGGGATACTGCGAAGGGATAGCCACATCATGGGCGTATCCTGCCATGCTATTGCACATACAGCTCCCTCGACGCCCGAAGAATTGTCACTATGGTACAAAAATCGGGTAAACAAGATCCTTTCGTCAACAGGCATGGTAGATGTTGCATTATCTACCGTGCAACACGGCGCATCACAGGGTATACCTTCACTTGATGAACTCGGTGAGGAACTTAGCCTGCTTTCTCGTCTTGTTTATGATGCGCCTCAAGGCGATGAAACCTCTGACGATTGGACGCTCAACCGCTGGGTTTCTATGGAACCACCTGCAGTTTTACGTGCATACCTCTGCAATTCTACACCCGAATCCCTTTCTCGCGATATATCACTACTGGTAATGCCATACCTTTATGTCCTTGAATCACGTGCTGAACGCGCTGGCGCCCCGGATCCTGATCTTCCCAATCGTCTATTGTATAATTATATCCTTACTGCGCCCATCGAAATGTCTGCCGCTATATTTGAGGCATCCAAGCCTACTTTATACGCTGCGGAACGACTTATACGCAACGACGAAGACATCGTACGTCTCGCGCTTGCATGTTTATATGGAAGTAACGAACTTGACCAATGGTCTACGATGAGCCGAATATTTGAATGTCTACCTGCCTGGGACATCGCTCGAGACAATGACAACAACGAGGACGCAGCAGATACTACACTTCTTTCTCTAGGTTCATTCGTTTCTCCCACTACTAACCAACCTCACGTTACACCAAGTGATCTCTTAATATTTTTCAAGCCACTCTCGCTCGCATCCTTATCTCGCGCATTGGACATTTTGGATATTCATCTGGAGTCTGCCGAAATTTTATCAAGATGGCGTGTACCTGCACCTTTACGTTGGTTCTTGCAGAGTAGTGATAATGTTGACGAGCAACGGGCATGGGCCAATAGAATGGCGCGCCGTGCTGGTGGGACTGAGGATCAACTCGTCACGCAGGAAGATTGGGAATGGTTATTAGAAGATATGTTAAAATTGACCGAGAAGAACGACACCGGACTATCTGGCGCGTTTGGCCTCCTCACTCGCAATGAAATTGTTCGTATTTTTTTGAGTGGACTGCTTAGCACCGGTAGTACGTATGAGGCCATCTCATTCGACCTAACCACTAATATATACTGTGTAGAATTTGAACTTGCGAGGTTGCTTCTGAGAACGCATCGTGAAAAAATCAAGCTTGACACTGTAGTTGTCGAGGATGTATGCATCGACTGTTCACGAGAATTTTACGACAACGCAAGCAGCGGAAACTATAAATTCGGTGACATGAAACTGGCTTATGAGTGGTTAGTGGGAGTTCTCTTTGTAGTTTTTCTTCGAGTAACGATCCTTCTATTTTAGCTTAGATGTCCCTCCGTCCTCTGAACGTTTGATAAAAGAAAAAGAATTCATTGAAGCAACATCCCGGATATCTTCATTTAATGTGACTTCGCGCCCCGGCATTCTCATCTCACCAATTGAGATTCGCCTCACTAAAGACCCACTCTCATTAATTTCTCGTGTCCTCTCAAGCAATGCAGATGCTTATAAGCATACAGAGGTTATCTTAGATCTCTGTCACAAGCTCGGATTTCAAAATGATGCAGTTGCGGAAGTTAAAGTCCTTGCCATGCTTGCAGATACTGCTTTGCAAGCAGAGGATTTTAATAAAGCGTACGAGAATAGTGAACGTATGGTGGCTGCTGTGTTCCAACTACGAGCGTCTACCCCGTTAGGTCTCGTGGACACTGAAGTCTTAGAAGCGACCGAAGTATGCTGGATTGCTTGCTTCCAACTCGGCCGCCAGCCTGAGTACGACAATCTGTCGAAGAAGCTCTCTTTATTAGGTCGTGCACTAGAACTTTGTCCTCCTGACAAATTATACGATGTGTTAACGGCATGGCGGCGACTCGAAAAAAACGATATTTCTGCGCGCGAGGACAGGGTCATACATAAGCGCATTGGAACTGCTGCCTCCAGTCCCCGGAAACATATAAATTCTCTACCAAGGAACATGGCTTCTTCATTGCGGGCACGACTGCAAGATTTCCATATGCCAGCACCACCCATGCTCAACACCCCCGACGCAGCAGCTCTTGCGAGCCGTACTTTCAGGAGTGTGGCCAACAACTTCCCTTTTTCAGTTGGACATCGAGGCCGGTCACAAATGTCAAATGCAGATGAGACAGATTCGCAGCGAAGCGGGAGCCTACGTAGAACTGACGGCGAGGACGTTTCATCACAGGCCACAAGAGTCTTGTCGAAAGGCATAGGATGGCTTATTGGTACGGACGAGGAGTAGTATGCAGTGTTTGTTATTATTAGTGTTTTAATGTTATAAGACAAAGGAAAAGTGGGAATCGGGAAATAGTGGCGTAGCGGGTATGTATGGTTAAAGGTGAAAGAAGGTGGGTTGGCTGTCCAAAACGAAGGGTATCGAAAAATCTACAAATGAATGGAATGTGGGCAGTAAATAGTGATAATGATATTGGAAATAGGGAGGTGTTGTGCCATGGTTGATAACCACTTTGGAAGTAGATTGTACAACAGTCGTTTGTACGTAAAGGACTTGCCGGAGAATAGAATGGGGTCAAGGTAATCCATTGCCAAAGCGCGAGGCATTTCCTGTGCGTGCACGTGGCCTATCAACAACGCCGACTGGTTTTGCAAAAGATTCATTGTCCTGATGGTGAGATGATTCACATCCTCTTCCACAAGAGTCACAATAACCGAGCTCCTGATCTACAGTCTTTCTGTCGTTTAATTCAGCTTTAAGGTCCCGGATCTGGCTTTCAAGCTCAAAGACCTGACGTTGCCAGGTCTTCTTAGCCGATGTAAATTGATCCTGAAGTGTGCGAATGACAGAGGATTGATCAGTCGCGTCAGTTAAAAGCGTGACGTGCTCAGCACTGATCCTGGAAAATGATCCTGGTGTCATGGGCGATGTTACGCCAGTAGGGCTAGAGGACCTTGGCGTACTTACATCCGTCTCCAGTCCCGGCTGAGAATTTGAGATAATGTGATCACCAAAGTGAGCGCTGAAAAGAGTAGAGACCGGTCTTAATTTTAAAGTGGGAAATTCAGAGACATCGGGAGGTGCGCTGTGAGATTGATTATCATTCTGCCAAGGTTTGTCAGGCATAGCTGCTGAAAGAGCTCGAGCCTGCTCTCCTGCAAATGTCGCAGGAGGCCGAGCAGTATAGCCTGAGGTAGTATTAATAGAGAGCGGCGGGAGAGGTTTCTTTGGACTGGGGAAGGGCTTTGTGAAGGCTGGGGTTTCATCCGTACTTTCCTGAGGAAGTTGTTCAAACGCCGAGGGACTTATGCTGGGTACTGGTATCCGCTGGGGCTTTGATACTTTCTGAGCATGTCGAGCATTGTGAGCGGCATAAGCGTCTGCCAAAAGGGGTACAGGCGGTGGAATATGTCTACCATCCCTTTCCTGGCTACGAGCAGCATTAAAAATTCTCATGAAACCACTTTTCTTATGCTTCAAGGTCTTCCCTTGCGAGCCGCCCGGTGAATGGTAAACAACAGCTGGTTCCGACTCTCGCCTCTCGGGCTTCACTTGACCAACTATAGTCTGTATCGCACTCTTAGCTTTCGCACCAGCACTGATAGAGCGTGACCGTGTCCTCGACGAAGTATGAGCAGAAGATGATTCATAACCACTCATGATACTCATGTTATCACGATCAACACTCATAACGGGCATGAAGGACCCCGATACGCTTGAGGCTGACTCGGATGAACGAGATGTGGGAATATGAGTTGTGGCACTCCGCGACCGCTGCGCTCTCGCTTCTTCTAATGATATCAAGCCAAACGTCGGTGGCATGTGTTCTGTCCAACCAGGTAGCTTGTTCACGCCGGAAAGTAAAGGGGACATAGTGCGTTCCGTTCGATGATCATTTGTATCAGGGTGTAGATGATTGTTATGCATCGAGACTGGAGAAGATATCTCTTTCCGCTGAACAGATGTTTTAGACTTGAGGGCTAATGGAGCTGCTGACGCGTCTGAAGCCAAAGTGGATCGCGTGCCGGAAACCGATATCCGCTCCTGGGTGGATGTATCAGTCACCGTAACTGTAGAATTACTACGGGCCACTCCTGTATAGTCAAATGGTGCACGAAGGGGAGACTTCGAGGCCGGATTTGCGTAAATGACAAGGTCAGGATTTGCGTATGGGTGAATATCTTCGGAGGAAGTAGCCGAATTGTCAATGGAAGGAGTGCCACTGGTGTAATTCCGGTTGTCTGCGGGTACTTCATGGGCACCGTATGTTGACGTGGATACAGTAGGAAAATGGTGAGGAGACTGGAGAATGGGGGATACAGGATGGGATGACCCTGTAGGTGACCGCGAGCGCATGCGCCCCAAGCTGAATTTGGCACGCAAACCCTCCTGCTTGCCAGACCGCCCTAACGACGACGCTGATAAACTCTCTTGCGCCAATGCACTGATAGAAAATATTAGCAAAGGAAACATAAGAAGTTGAAGATTGATTTACTAAAGAGCACCTCGTGAATATGATTGATGAGATGATGCGGTGTCGAAAGAGCGTTTCGGAGCGACCTGTGAACGCACTGACTCTCCACTTGGCCGATTTACCCGGCTCATTCCCGGGCTTGATGCGCTCACAACGCCCTTAAGTTCATAATCCTTGATACGCGCGAAGGCAGCAGGAAACTGCTCATCATCTTCATCATCCTCTTCAAGCGTTGCCGAATCCATTTCCCAAGGGGCACGGGAGTGAAAACGCATCTTTGGACCGAGCAGACTCATACGAGAAATAGAGGGCTCATCCTGCTCGTCCTCGACAAAGGACTGCTGGTTGTCTGCCTGATGCATTTCCGAATGGTCAAAGGACGAGCCCGTGTCGTCGTCAAAGTCGAGCATACTTGCCGCGGGGTCGTCTCTGTTGTTGCAGTAAGGATGAGATGCAGGTGAATGAAACCTGTGTTGAGAATATGAGTCCGAGTAAAACTTGTCTGTTGGCTTTGGAGAAAAAAAAGAGCGACTGTAAACAGCGGGCGTATCAGAGAACTGGGAAATGGGAGAGACACAGCCATGTATATGAGCACGGTTCGTGCGCTGATCCAAGAGACTCTTGAGATGGTCGTTGTGGTCCTCTTGAGAGGACTTTTGGTACCTCAGCATTTGGGACAGGAGGAAAGAGAGAAAGAAACGGACAGCAGACAAATCCTAATCTCTTAGTTATAATTAACCGACCCTTAGTCTGCTTTTTCGTAATAAACACGGACAACATGGAAGAAAAATCCTTTCAAATTATATATATATATAATTTGCATATCCTTGTCACTTGACGACCAGAACTTGACCTTAATTCTCTCTTTCTTAACTTCTAGACCCGCCTTTACAACTTCTTTTATTTACAAACGTTGGTCCGGAAACAGCTTCAATCAAAAATATTATTGATTTGAATGATTTGATCCCTCGTCATCCCTGATCTGCCGACCGCTTTTTCCGTTGTAACAGTCATGTCCATATCTCAAGATGATTTCATTTCCCTCGCTGCCTCTTCCTGTGGTCGCGTGTCGGGGAAATCATGGAAGTTGCAAAAGTCTGCCACAGTGTCTGTGGCGTCGTTCATCTCTGTCGCCTTTAGTCTGACTAGGATTTCTTTTGTTATTTTAGGCGATCACATTTATCACAGGGTGTGAAAGCTAAGAGCTGGGAGGAGCGCATGGAGAAGACCAAGAAAGCTGCTGCTATCAAAAAGCTCGAAGAGGAGCTTAGATCCGAGAAGCAAGCCGAAAAAGAGCGGTACCTTTTGCTCCACCCATGCAAATCACTTGTCATCTTGTCCTGACTAACCTTTGTTAGGCGGCGGGCCATCACCATTGAGCGAAAAAGAGCCGCAGAAGAAAGACTGCGGCTTGAGGAGGCCAAGGCCGAGGTCTGTACCTCAAATTCTTACTTGTTTATTATCCTGAAGAAGTCCTCAAATTTTAGATGGGAGCACGAAAAGCCGCTCGACTTCGCAGAAGAACTGCTAGAAACAAAAAAGTTAATGGTTAATAATATTAAACGCTCCTCGTTTCAAGGCCTCCCAAAATATTATGATCATAGATGCTATAGTATAATAAAGAAATTGAGTTGGAATCCTACAAAGTCCACGAAGTGTCCACCTCGCCGTCTTTGACAAATGGTTTATCCAGACCCACGACCACGCTCTCACATAAAGGGCAACTGCTTGAAAGAACACTATCAAGCTCAGCTCTCAGCTTTTCTGCCTTGAGCTCCCCGTCGCTCTCAATGCTATTTCGCTGAGCTCCCCCGCCAATACCAGGTATCCAGCCGGGAGCAGATACTACAGCTGCCAGGGCGTCGGGAAGAATGAGGTCCCGCAGGCGATCACCTGCTGATATGACACTGCGCCCCAACAAATTCGCCGCCCTCGCGCCGTTCACGATGCCAAAATTGGCAGACAGCAGCGTCCGTTGTGTTGCTGGCTGACGAGCGGGGGTCGAGTTTGCCCCAATTGCTAATGGCTTGTTAGTTCCGTTCTCATTAACCTTTGCCCGCCCATTCTTGAAAAGTTCGTTTTGAAGAGCAACTATTCGGTGCAGTGAATGCGGCGGTAGATATTCTTTGGCCTAATCAAGATGAAGAGTGTTACTCAAGAAAAAAGTGCTGGCAACCGGTAAACTCACCAATCCAATTAGGCAGTCGGCATGAAACGTATGGTGACAAGGGAAAACATAGAACTGGCGGGTGAGC
>JASFDA010000155.1:14686-26736 GCA_036936965.1 Cystoderma amianthinum
AAGGTAAACTCACCAATCCAATTAGGCAGTCGGCATGAAACGTATGGTGACAAGGGAAAACATAGAACTGGCGGGTGAGCAGAAGATGTGAACAGTGTGAGCATTGCTCCCCAGCATCGACCGTGATGAATCGATTCCTCAGAGCAGCGATATCCAGTTTGATAGCGTCTGCTGTTTGTGTGGCCTCGTCCATCTCATTTTTTAATTTATCAATGTGAGATGAATATCCCTCGAGAGCATGTGCAATCTCTTCCTTAAAATCGTCAATGACAACGAAATCAGGAAAGAAAGGTAGGATGTCCTCGATCTTGAGTAGATCAGTATTTTCAAGGAAACGCATTGCCCTATAGATGATTTCGTATCGTCAGTGACATAAAATTTTGAAAATAAATCTCAATGCCTACGTCTTAATGTCTTTTTTATCTTGCACGACATAACGGGCAATCTTCAACCACAATTTCTTTCTAAGAGGCTGGTCGTCCTCTGGCATATCAGCATTAATTTTAGCTAGATCTAAATCACCCTTTTCCAAGGCAAGATCAACACTATTCTCCCACAACCCCATCTTAGAGTAAATGTGCACACAAGGTTGTGTTCGACCTCCCAATTTGCAGATTCGCAACGCATAATCAAGATCGTAATATGGTCTCCCCGTAATCGGGTCTGACGGTGCAGCGGAGAGGAAGCGAAGCAAGGGGCCATCGTCTTCTGATGAAAGGGCGTATTGTGGCGGCGATGATGGTGAGATATAAAATGTAATAAGGAGATTGTGAATCGTTGACGAAGTATTATGTTGTTCGAATATGACATGACTCAAGTAACGAATGGCTTGGTTAGGAATCAGTGGGTCCCGAGGGGCGTGTTGAAGTTGAAGGAGGGATGGAACAAGCCGTATTGGATCCAGGGATGATTGACGTAGCCATGAGTCAACAGTTTCTTTGGGCGCCTGTCGTATGAGGACTGGGCTAAACCGATAATATAGTTCCAGGTCTGTCTCGAAGGAGTTCAGCAATAGCAAAATACATATTAGTACCAAAACAAACTTGACGGTTGATGACTTCAACGGCCTTTAGCCACTGCTCTTCAAGAATCCAATGTTCAACAACACGTTGATAATCTCCAATCGTACTCGCGTAGAAGAGATATATATCAGTTCTACCATGACTCTCAATGAGATCATAAACAGTTTTAGGATCTAAGTTATTCTGTCGAAAGTATTTAAAAGTGAGTGCAAGAGTGGGCAAATTGTAAAACCTTGTAAGTCTCCAAAAATTGGCGCAAGTCGTCCTCGATAATGGTGCGCTCCGCTCTCAAATTATCTACATCGTTTGAAATTGATTCTGAGGCGACAGAGTCGTCCAATTCGTTGCATTTACTAAGATAAAATTCTACCAGCCAAGTAGCCAACATCGTCCGTTGGGTAAAATCCTAGCAAAAGGTCACAAAATTTCTGGTCTTTAAAAACGAGGCGTACCGTCTTTTTCGTGCGTTCTAATCTTGAGATAAGATAAGATCTTAGAGAATCTCTTTCACCAACATCTAAAAATTTTAGAGTCACTTCTTCAAATGTGGCTGAGCATTGAGCATAAGACTGCGCAGCCTGGAAATAGCGCCCCTGCATGAACAAATTGTTAGCTTGTGCAGAGAGGATCAGATCTCGTTGAGATGCAGTCTTATTGATACATATCAGTCTTCATAAGGGATATAGCAGCAGCACAACTTCTACCTTTGAATATTTGAGTGCTGCATCAAAGTGACCCATTTCCAGGTAAATTTTCCAAACATCACGGTCCTCGTTAGTGATACCCAATTCAAAGAGCGACTGATCTGTAAAGACCCAGTATGTCTTACGGACGGGGTCTGCTGCTAGTCCAAGAACTTCTTCATTAGGTTTCTTAGTCAAAGGTCAGGCACCTTCGTTGAAGATACATGGCACAAAACTCACGATGGGTAAAAGTTCCTCGTATGCCAATTTGTCATCCAAATTGCAGATGCCGACAATCCGATCTTTATACAATAGAATAAAGTGAAATTCTGTCAAGCTTAATGACATGGGAAGTTGAGGTGCATCGCGACCGGTAGGCAACGTTAGTATTGGGTATGTTAAGAGCTGAGCTGAGTCGATTAGATCCTCTGAGTTGGATTCAATATTGAGAGACCCGTGATAAATACCAGCAGCTACAACCCAGCGTCAATTAATGTCAGAATTGGAGATTTTCAGTTACTAACCCGTCGTCCATGCCATTCGTTTGGGTGTAGATAGGGCTTGATCGGGGTTGGTCGTAAAGAACTCAAGGTTGGAGCGTTGGATATTACCCGGTAGTTCCAAAATTTCTGTATAAAGTTGAGAGATTTGCATTAACTAAACAAGGAAAGAATAACGGACTCGGAGCTGCATCTCTGTAGGCAGCAAAAAGAGACAAGAATACACGCCCATTCTCCTCCACTTTTCTCTCCACAGGACCGACAAACTGATATATACGAGATGAGGTGGTTGCGATTACCAAAGCCTTCTTCGGATCGGTCGGAGGATAGTACTCGAATTTAATACCAGTAATGGGGTGGCGCTCAGGTAGAGAGAATACAGATTGCAAGTATCGTTCCTGTGACTTGAAAAAGTCTTCCTCTGCATCTAAGACGGCCTCATATATGGTACCATTCCTCGCACCGATTAGAATTTCGCGAGTGGAGGTTGAATGCGAGGATGCTAAAAGTACAGCTTTGTTCCAGGAGACACTTTCTATTACCATCTTGAAACTTTTGAGTTGTCTTGGTTTTTTCCATCCCCTATATAAGTACCAATTCTCCCCTTGTATTGAAGTTACAATGATATGCCGACCGGAAGGATCCATGAAGAGTTTGTGAATAGTTAATTCTGCTGCCTTTCGAGGGATTGGAATTTTGATAACTTGGTCGGAGTGAGACAGCTCTATCAGAACAATAGTATTCGATGATAGTCCCATGGCAAGCATATCGGAGCTGACAACGAAGGACATCAGAGGGGCCGGAAACGCATACTGAACTCTTCCCAGGTCGAAGATCGGTATATTGGGGCCAACATTTCCTGGGGCTATTTCCTGATCCATAATTTATTTGTAAAATATATGATATGACTAGAGTCTAGAGACGCACTGATATAGAATTGTCCAAATCCGTGTGCCCCTCGAGAATACCATACGGCGAAGGCTCGAAACCTTCATAACGGAGTTGTGGTGGTTGAGAGCCTGTTGCTAGCTGAGATATAGTTCCAGTAGAGTGCTCTACATCTAGGAGTCTATTAGAGTTGAGGTGATGGAAGATTCATAATGCTCACAGTCGTCGAACATTGCAGTTAAGCGCTAAGCCCCTTGACGCGCCTGCGATGAACGCACATGGAAAAGAAGTCACTTATTGTCACAAACTATTAGAACGTTACTCCGAGTGATCGGTCTTCATTTACAAATTATCTACTCTGTGCCATCCTATTTTATCCTTCAATGTAAATGTATCCATTATCTCAGTACTAGTACTGTACTAAGTTTGAATCTCCCCAAATCTATCAATATGACTATAATAGTGCTTCGATCGGATTGGGGAACATATTCTCTTTGCTTTTCTACTCTCGCACTGATTCTTTCTATCAACAATGTCTGAATCGCGACCCATGCCCCGCCTCTTTGTTGTGCGTCATGGTAGGCCTTGCTGACTTGATGCTCAATTCGAAAACGGCGAATGACATCTACATATTGACAGGCGAAACTGAGTGGTCACAGAATGGGTAAATCTTCATGTGTTCGTTTTCATCCTGTCTCATTTATTTGTTACCTACCCACTAGACGACATGTTAGTATCTGATAGAATCATATTTTTTCCCAATAACATAGGTGTTAAACAGACTGGACGCTCTGACATTCCTCTTACGGAACATGGACAAATTGAAGTGAAGAAAGTCGGAGAGCGCCTCGTTGGACCAGGTCGTAAGATCTACTTTATTAAAGTCCTGTATCTCTCTTGATTTCACTCAGTTGCTATTGATCCGGGCAACCTCTGCACTGTATTTGTATCTCCACGTCAACGGGCACATAAGACTTTTCATCTTCTCTTCAGCCATGTAAACAAGCTTCCCAATCACGTATTGACAGAAGAAGTCCGCGAATGGGATTACGGTATAAAACTGGCGTTCTTATAAATCATATATTCATATTCGATCTAGGCGAGTATGAGGGCCTCAAATCGTCTGAGATAAAAGAAATGAATCATGCCTGGAACATCTGGGAAGATGGGTGGGTATTTAATTGGGTCCTGTCTTCTTTATCTAAAGGCTTCCAGTTGCCCGGGAGGAGAGTCGGTTGAAGAAATGCAGTCCAGAGTGGATGGAGTCATCAGAAAGGTATTGCCAAATTATCTCCCACAGATCTAGAACGATTTACGAGATGTCTTATACAGGTCCGCGAATACCACAAAGAATACAAGGAAAAGGGCATTCACACTCGTGATGTTCTCATTGTTGCTCATGGCCATTTCAGTCGTGTATTGATATCTCGTTGGATTAATTTTCCTTTATGCCTTGGTATCAATTATAGCAAGCTTTCCAAAGACAAAGTATCTAAAATTATCTATGCAGGTACACATTTCAACGTAGAGCCCAGCTCGGTTTGTGCTTGTGCTTTTTGCCCTTTTGAAATAACTGTGCTGAATGGTCTCTTATGGCAGGTTGCGGTGCTTGGGTATAATCATAATTCACTTGAGGAACCTGCTCTCAATGCTCTCAATTTGTACGCGATTATCTCTTAACTTTTATACGCAGACCTGTCCTTGAGAGAATTAATACTTTGATTTTGGAATCGGGTTTCCTTCTATACATATAACCCAAGGCTTATTATTACTTTAATACTTACCTCGCTATCAAGTATTAAGTAATATGTCACAGGGTCTTGTTTTGCCATGATTGGCAAAGGCTTTCAAATTTCGCTCAATCAAATGATGATGGGAGCATTTACTTATCACTCTAGAAAACTTTGGTCTCTCCGAGACTACCCCCACTCTATCTTGCAAAGCTACTGGCGTTGCTCCCATGTCCGACGTCGATTTGCAGAAATTTTCCCCTGCAGAAGTGCTCGAAAGTGAGGGGGGCGTTTCGGAAACAATTGACACGAACCATCCTCATGGCGAACACGAGGATGAAACTGGTGACCTAACTGAACAATTTGTCAACGATGAATTGACCGAAGCTGATTTACTGCCGGCAAGTGGAGCGCAAGGCGACTCCCAAAACGGCACCAATGGCACAGAACTAGATGCTCTAGAGCGAGATGCCTCATTGACAATGGACCCGAAAGTAGACGCGACCAAGGCGCCCGATACCCTCAAACAGAAGCCTTCTATGACCGTGAAACCTACTCAAGGAAAATCGGGTGGTCCCCCTACCCCTCTTGTCAAACGTGTGAGTGTAATCCAATCTCCTTGTTTACTGTTGTGACGTGACATGAACCTCAGATCCTTAACTCTGGCACGTTCGGTGCAGGCAGTGTGAAGACTTCTCCATCAAAACCTTCAGTTACCCCTCAGTCTGCCTCTGCAAAAACCGCATCTGCTTCGGGAGCGCCAGCTCTCAAAAAGTCCACCAGTGCAACCCCAGCAATGGCTTCAAAGCCCACCAGTGCGGTATCACGCGCGGCGCCTGCTCCCGCACCAGCACAGAACCGTAGAGTGTCTATAGTCCCTGCGAAGCCGACTGCCCCACCCATATCAAAGCCCTCCCTATCTGCTTCAGCAAGCTCGAGGCCAGGAGGGGACACTGGTCGTGCCTCTGTTGCCTCACCTACTGGTTCAACCTCTTCAGTGGCTCGGCCCCGCGCGTCTGTATCTGAAGCAGTGAAAAAAGCACCGTTGAATTCTCGACAGAGTGTATCTGCCGCCCCAAAGCCTCCGCTCAGCACTACCTCGAAAACACCCTTGGCACGTTCCGTAGCCCCGCCAGCCAAATCGGCCAGGACCCCTAGCTCCATTTCCTCTATCCGGGAAGTGAAAGAAGATCCTAAGGCTCTTGATGATCTTCGAACTCAGGTTTCTTTCCTTTCTTAGTTTCTGAATTGTAGCTGACAGTAATCCAGCTCAAGGCCGCTGAGGAGTCCCTCACTGCTAAGGCGAACAGCGTCATTCTGTTGGAAAGTCAAGTAGATACGCTTAAATCATCGCTCGAAGGTGCTCTGAGCGATGTCGAGTCGAAAGCAGTTTTAGCTGCCCAAATAGAGAAGGGCAAGCTAGCAGTTGAAGTACAGCTTCAGGCTGCAAGAGACACCCTAAATAAATTGCAGGCCGACAATGCAGGAGGTGATGAAATATTAACCTCCCTGAAAACTGAAGTACGTTTAGAATGTCTGTACTTGAAGAATGCTCTAAACTCATAACTTCGTAGCTTGAAGATGCGAAGGCAGCGACCTTGGCATCCAGTACGGTGATTAAAGGCCTACAGATCCAGATTCAGACTTTGGAATCAGAGGTTGTATCTGCAAAGGAAGCTATGGATGCCCTCCGCAAAAGCCATTCTGCGACTGCTTCAGAAGCAACTCTTGCTGCTTCAACCGAGCATGAAACTCTTTTGAAGGCGCAAACCGATCTCAAAGCGATCGCAGAAGAAGCAGAAGGCTACAAGAAACTCCACTCTGAAGCGCAGGAGCTAGCAAAAGTCAAATTAGCCGAGCTCAAATCCAAATCAGATGAGTTGGAGTCTCTGCAAACGCAAGTAGCTGTTTTGAATGCTACGAAAGAGGAGAGTTCAGGAAGACTTTCCGAGTTGGAGATTGAGATATTAGAGTTAAAGGAAACGATAGAAACCCTTGGTGATGAACGGGAACAATTACAAATCCGGTCACAAGCATTGGCAGATGATCTATCGAAGGCGCTGGCCGCCACAGAGAAAGTCACTCAAGAGAATAACGCCAGGGAGGTGGAATTTACATCACAGATTGAAAAGTTAAAGCAACAGCATGATGCCGAAGTCAGCGCTGCTTCTGACCGTCACGCGGCTGTACTTGTTTCTTTGGATGCTCTTAAGGCTGAGCTTGCCACGGCGTCGGAAGCAAACGAGCAGGCTAAGAAAGAATTGCAGGCCGCTGAGCAAGCCCATGCAAGTAAACTAAACGAAGCGGTCCTCAATTATAAAAAAGACAAGGCCGAACTTGAAACAGAGGTAGCAAGAATTGCAGCAGAGCTAGAGGTAATTCGTCAGTTTTATCCAGGGGAGTTGTCTGACAGTTTTCTCTAGGGCCAAGAGGCCTATTATGATGCCAAAGTGGAGGCCGTACGGGTAGAACACAATACATTATTGCAACAAGCTTTCGAGCGTGCTAAGGTACATTAACATTTTCCTTATGCTTCACGTATTCAATATCTTCCCCCGTTTAGAATGAGGCCAGCGAAGTGCACTCTCAGGAGTTGCAGGCCCTTAGGGCTAGCTCAAGTAATACGATAGATCAAATCCAAGCGGCGAGTAAAGCCGCTTTCGAGACTCTCCAGCAGGAACACAGTGCTACTCTTGAATCCGAGGTTCAAACATTAAATAAGCAGATCAACAAATTATCTTTGGAATTGAAAGCGACACAAGACGATCTTACTAAGCACAAGGCATCGCTAGAAGCGTCGCGCGCCGAGGTCGAGGTTCTTACGAAGGAGCGGGACGAGGCGCGTGCCGCGGCTGAGGCTGCACCAACAGTATCTCCCGAACACGTTGCAGAGGTCGCTCGTCTTACACAGGAGCTCTCTAACACAAAGGATGATTTGGCCGCCGTGACAGACATGCTGAATCTCACGAAGGCGTCTATCAACGAGATGTCTGAAAATCATAAACGAGTAGCAGAAGAAGAGGCAGAATTACGAACTGGCGATATAATAAAATTACGATCTGCCCACGACCAGGAAGTTGCTATTTTGGCCACGCAGAAATCGGAATTGCTTGTTAGGCTATCTGACCTCGAAGGTGAACTTGCGACTGCAAAAGCCTCGCTTGATGCATACTCCGCAACGACTAAGCACGAAACCAACGGGGCTACTCAGCCGCAGTCGCCCGGCGTTACAAAGGAAGAACTTCAACGCTTGCATGAGGCGCACAATCTAAAGATGAATGACGTGCAGGCCGAGCATGAGAAAGCATTGAAAGCTCTGAGAGAGGAATTGGAGGCGTCTCACGCTTCGGTCAGTGATCTGAAGCAAGAAATTGGACGAAAAGCCATGGAGATTCAGTATCTCGAGCAGGAGCAGGATGAAAATCAAGAGCAAATAACTCGGTATGTCAAGTTTTTTGGCTTCAAAGGTTTCATTGGAAGCATGGCCGCACTGGTCGTGGTATACACATTCTTTTAATTTCTTCACTTCGATCTTAATATTCTATGTTTGATATAAATTATTGACTTCTCGGTCGAATCGGTTTTAGATTGAAGGAAGATATAGAAACCCTCACGGAGCAATCCAAAGGCACAGCTTCTACATAGCCATGCTGCTCCTCGTTAACGGACTTGTGGTAACATCACGTAATGATTTATTTCGCAGCGTATCACCCTCCGTTTTAGGATCCACGCCTGCACCCCATGCTAGCTTACCTTTTTCGTGTCCCTGTCTCGAACGGTCTACCGTAATAGCACTCTTTACATTTCGGATAGTGACTTATACTCGTCTACTTATACATTTCTATATCTGGATCCCATGCAGCTTTATTCACTCGCATTTACCAATACCCAATGATCAACTTGAAATTGTCATTTATTTCGAGAATTGGTCACTAGCTCTCCTTAGCGACGCGGTTCGGACGGAACCGCCTTGACGGCCGCTAACGCAATGACACGAAAGTTGGCCGCTCAATAGAGCGCCAGATCTGCAGACCCGTCTATGCTGCAGTATGCACAGGAATTATATGCAGCAAGGAACATTAAAACTCAATAAAAATACCTAATATTGCTATGTATGCAAAGGTTTATGACACAAGTCTCGCCCAAATATATTTACGAAAGGTATGGAAGATTGAAAGATATTTTGCTACGGACGCGTAAATACTAAAAAGCGACTCCTGTTATGTAAATCCGATCTTCTCCGATCGTTGCGTACCCCAAAGAATATTCAAATCATTCGAGTTTGACCCTTTCATCAACTCTTTCTCTTCCTTCTCCATCTCCCCAAGTCTTCCTCTTTCGTTCAACACGACTTGCACGCGATGGGCATCCAGAGAGAACCAGGTCAAAAGGGCGTTAATTGGTCTAACATTGCAGTTGGTGAACGCGACATTTCAGTGACGTGTGATTGTTTTATTGACCATGTGTATGCAGGTGGTATTATGAATATGGTAAAGTTTATGTCCTACTTTGAGCTTCAGCCTCCTAATACAATAACTCCTTCATGCCGAATAGTTTGTTCGTATCGCGTTCTAAAATGTTGTCAAGTTACTAACGTGTTTACAGGAGGCAAGTCGCGCCTTGCACACGACCATATGAGCAACTTCTGAACTGAATTCTTTCTCAACAGGTCACAACCCTTGGTCAACCTTTGGAGGTCTTGAAGACCCAAATGGCTGCTAATCGGTCTCAAACGATGGTACAGGCTTGCAAGAGCGTTTGGGCCCGCGGTGGAGTTACCGGTTTTTACCAGGGTCTAATTCCATGGGTGGGTTGAACTACACATGTTTTCTGTTCTTAACCCTAAAAACTTATATCACAGGCATGGATTGAGGCATCGACCAAGGGAGCCGTACTGATTTTTGCTGCCTCGGAAGTCGAGACTGCATCGCTCAATGCTGGAATTAACCCTGGATTGTCCGGCCTGCTGGGTGGGATGACTGGAGGTATTGCTCAGGCTTACGCGACTATGGGTATGTATTCTATTAATTGATATGCTGATCAGGCTACTGGCCTGACCAGGCCTGATGCAGTTATGTTGACCCATCTGATTAGGATTTACTACATGCATGAAAACTGCTGAGATCACGCGACACAAGACCGCTGCCACTGGCGTCAAGCCGCCGTCCACTTGGGCCGTATTTGGTGACATTTATCGCCGAGAAGGTATTGCCGGTGTTAACAAAGGTGTCAATGCTGTTGCTGTTCGCCAATGTACTAACTGGGGATCTCGGTAAGTGTGATTCGGTGTTATAGAGCATAAAGCCCACTATACTTCTAGCATGGGTTTTGCGCGTCTTGCCGAAAGTGCAATCCGTAAAGTCAAGGGCAAGGGAGAGAATGACAGTTTGGGTGCCGTGGATAAAGTTTTAGCTTCATCTATTGGCGGTGCATTAGCTACTTGGAATCAGCCCATTGAGGTCATTCGAGTTGAGGTAATAGAATTAGCAGCCAGAAAAGTACGTGCTAATCAGTGTTACCTAGATGCAATCCATGGCCAAAGCCACCGCGAACTCCAAGCGGCCTGCAAAGCTGACCATTCTGAACACATTAAAATTCATTTATTCTGAAAATGGTATCAAGGGCCTTTACAGAGGAGTCACCCCGCGAATTGGCCTTGGTATCTGGCAAACAGTCTGCATGGTGTCATTTGCTGACTACGTTAAAATTTGGTACGTATTCCATTATTGTAGCTGCTCTGTACTAACTAGAGCGACAGGGTGAAGGGCCGCCAGTGAAGGTATTAATATGTAGAACTTATGAGTGCCTTTTTAATTATATCTGCATAGAGTACTTAGTATATTGCCTATGTTATTTCTCCGTCTATATAGAGTTGCAAGAGTTGCCTCCGGCAACGGCTATAGTATTTGACCGGGTTGATTTAGTCGATATTGGATTTGACCCTTGCTCCCTTCCATCATGAGTGTACAGGCAACGAAGGCGACTCACCCCCTTCTCGTTAAATATCTCGCCCAGCTCACCCTGCATCCCCTGCGTACAAAGGCTCTCACGACAGGTATTATATATAATAATAAGATATGGCTACAACAAAGCTTACCGTGACATATCATTAGCTGCACTATGCTTCCTTCAAGAAGTCCTTGGAAGTAACTTTGCTCACTTGCCGGCACCAAAGTCTTCTAAAGATGCGCCAAGTGTTGTGCGTGCTTTACAAAGCGCGCACATTAATATGAAAGCCGTCAAGATGGCAATATATGGCTTTCTAGTTTCTGCACCTCTTAGCCATTTCCTTGTTGGCCAACTTCAGAAGGCTTTCGCTGGCAAGACTTCTCAAAGGGCTAAGATTGCCCAGATCTTAGCGAGCAACCTGTTCGTCTCGCCCATTCAGGTATCAGGTATGCGCTTCAATAATATATTTATGTGTTTTGAAGATTAAGCGCACACCACGTAGCTTATCTCGCGTCAATGGCTGTCATTAATGGAGCCACATCTCTCGACGAGGTAATCAGGACAATTAGGGCTGGCTTCCTGTCTGTTATACGCGTATGTTTATAACACCCTAACCCGTAGCACAGCTTTTTGACCCAGGTAATAATAGATCTCATGGCTTGTGTCCCCATTATCAATGACCATTGCTCAGAAATTCATCCCTGTCGAAGTAAGGAATTCAGTTTGATTATAAAATTCATGTTCACAAGTTCCAACCAACAGCTCTGGGTTCCGTTTTTTAATTCTGTCCAATTTGTGCTGGGAGTAAGTTAAAGCCAACTCCATTCATTGTTTCTGCCAGACTTATATAATATTATATCAGACGTATTTCAACACCCGTGTTAAGCAAATGCGCCAAGCAGCCTTAAGGAAGGAGAATAACGACCGCGAGAAGCATGAGCGCGGCAGAGATTAAGTATTTTAGTCTGGCCACCATATTCCCTACATAATGTATGAGCATTATATATCCGAATCGCAAACTGTAAGGGTGGCTACATCGGCTGGAAGTGGCTCCTGCTTGTATTGAAGAAATTTTCGCGGGTGATGCTCTTGTAATGCTGGTTCAACCTCTGTCTCTACAACCCATCCGCCAAGACTGTAGATGCCCGATTTGGTGATCCAAAGTTTAGACCGGAGGGTAATAAGTTGCGAGGGCTCTATTGAACCTCGGTATGTCATACGCCCAGAATATGGGGCCGGTAATGTAGCCCTTAAACAATTCGTAAGAAAAAAAAAAAA
>JASFDA010000156.1:7395-26379 GCA_036936965.1 Cystoderma amianthinum
GCCGTCAAAAATGAGAGAGAAGCTGCCATAAGATCTAGAATTAGACCCCCGACATAGAACGCGTTGGTAGCCTGGATTGCAACGGACTGGTCATCGGCGCCGAGTGTTGTACTCATGATCTGTGATTGGATCGCTGCAATGAATGTACCCTATATTTCACAAGGATTGATCAAAGTCAGTCGGTGAGGGGTTGCCAAAAGGATCTTCACGTACAGCAAGTGCCGCAAGGTCGAATCCCTTACTGACGGCGTCAAGATTGGGTCGATCAGCGCTGGTTTTCAAGCTGGTCTCCTGAACCTCAGGTGCATGAGGGGAAACGGTCGGAGGCGTGTTTTGATTCGACATTGTATAGAGAAGATTTCAACGTGGATGGGGCCTAGTGATAGCGCATTCAGTTTCACGAAGGTTTTCGAAGCGCCCTTAATATAAGGCTTGCATCTTCATAACTCGGGTCGCTTAATTGAGGGTCTCCTCCGGTTGTCATTAGGGGGGCGGACAATCGCGCTATGGGAACCGAAGATATGTTGGACACAAGTACGTACCGAGATAAGGCATGATAAGTACACGCAGACATTTCGACTGTCAGCGCATGACGCGTGACCAACGGAGAAGTCTGATTCAAATTGTGACCACGCTACGCGAAATTCGAATCCGTTTGCCAACGTGCTTCAGTCGTGTTTATTGCTTCAAACGATGGTCTCCCTGGCTTGGGACATATCTTGTCCCAGCACTGGATACTCGTTATCAACCTCTCATTATGTTCCAAAGTCTAACTTCAATTCTGAAAAAAATTAAGCCAGTAGCAGAGGACAAGCAACCTGTATACAAAGCGGAAAAAGAGTTGAATTTCCGTTGGGTATCGCATCTCTTGGCCAATCCAGCTCCAAGGCCTCTATCCTTGTCCGACCGCGTTGACTCATCGCTCCAAAACGAGTTGTCTGATATAGGCGAATTCGCTGAAGTAGCGCATGGATCCATCGACCCAAGTTTCGTCTGGAAATACATGTCGCAACTACACGAAACTAGCTATCCACTTTATCAATATTCCGCCCTTTCAAATTCAAAGCTTTTTTCCGTTTTCCATGGCACTGTTGGGCATCTCCAGTGCTATATTGCCTATCGGCCGGATAAAAGACAACTTGTTGTGGCCTTTTCTGGGACGTCCTCGCTTTCTCAGGGTTTTAAAGCTCTCAGTGCAAGGATGACTCCTTATGATCTGGGCGAAGAGACTCGCGTGCATGGAGGATTTTGGAGTATGTACAACGGGATACGGACAGATGCGCTCTCGCAAGTTGGAGAAGCTTTGAGCAAATATCGAGCTCGTTTTGACGGGTCATAGCATGGGAGCTGTCATGAGTTCCTTCTTTTGTCTTGATATTCTGCGTGGACAGATTCCTCGACCCTCGACGAGCGGCAACTCCTTGGCTCTTCCGCCAATCAAGATAGTAAAATTTGGCGCTCCAAGGGCTGGTAACCTCGCCCTCGCCCAGCTTTGGAACGAATTAACGAGGAGCTCCCGAGTGAAGCAATATTGTATCAGAAATTATAATGACGGTAAATCAGCTAGTCTATACGTTATATGGGGATCTCATTCTTATTTTGCGTAGGAGTTTCTGCCGTGCCTCCTTTTAATGCCGGCTATCGTCACTTATCGCTCAATCCGCTCTACCTCGCGTATGGCTGCCTCTGGAATATCTCGTCGGATCAGTCCGAGTATTCGCTGTTCAATTTTACCCCAGAAGCGATTGAAGGTACGGAAAATGCTTACCCGTTGGGGGGCCACAATTATTATAATGGCCGCGATATGGAGCTGCTTCAACGGAGGATGAAGTTATTTCAACCGCACGTAGAAGGGGAAACATGGGAGATTCTTGAGCGACGATTTCGAGATAGGTTGGTCCAGGAGCTCGGGCAAGAAATTGCTACGACGGAGGAAGAAGTTGCTTCGCCTGCACGTGGAAAGGGAATTAAGGAAGGTTCTGGCGCTATGATTTCACGGTGGGTTGGCCCGGCAACTCGGGCAATGAATATCGACCGCAGAAAATAGCTGTCACAAAAATTAAATATTTTGTGTGATTGTTCCTGATAAATTCTTATCTAATATAATAAATAATATATTGCCGGTTCTCAGAGATTCAATATTTCCTGAAGTGTAGACTTCACCTCAGTTCACCTCCTTCATATGAGTTCGCTGCTGCTATCACCTGATACGTCTACACCTGATACATTTACGCCTCCCACTAAGCATCGGACAATCAAGTACGCAAAAGCTCTTGGCTATATCATTGATTCTTGCGTCGTCGCCGAGGAGGCAGCGAAGAACGGCACAGCCATCCAAGATCGTACTTTTGCGGCCTATCGAAATCGCCTCGACAAACATTGCGGTATCAAGTATGATGACATGATAAACCGTACGCAATCCTAATCCGGACTTTCCGCCCGTCATCTGCATTGTAGTGGCAACCAACCTATCGAAGCGCTCGAAAGTTCCTCGCACCGACATTATAGAGAAGGCGAAGGAATTTTTAGACACTGAGGACGAGCCGAAATAGTACCACTCAAACAGAACTGACACTTAAGTTCGATGTGTGCAATTGATTCTGAGAGAGGATAAGCGCCGTGACTGTTATATCAATGCTACTGGGTAAGCGCCTACTTGACTACCAATGAAATGAATAGGAAGATATTAACGGAGTACGTAAGGAAGGGGAAGAGGCCATCATAATGTCAGGAGAAACACCATAAGCGCATGTGCTTCGCAAAAAGATTGGATGTTGGATGGTCCGGAACGTGCTTTCCGTGCGACGCGAAGGGTTCAACTTCGATGTGCTTCAAAAAAAGAAGGTTTATATGATTGGGTAGCTCACCTAACTTGAAATTTATCAACGGCGTTCAAGTTAGAGCCTCGTAACCATAGACATCAACTCAAGCCAGCCGAAAGATAAAGGAGGTTCCTCGAGGCAAACCCATGGTGCAGTCGTGGATGGATGTGCTGGAGACGCTGGGAAAGCTGCAGCCTTTCTCTACCCCCTCGCTATCTTACGCTGCCGGTAACTTGCCGTTTTTATCTGCGAAAAATACTACTTATTTCACTATCTACCTGGGCAACAGAAGAAATATGGATGTTAATTCAAGAGTGGGCATGGATAGAGGCGGGTCCTCTGGTCCTCTACCAGTGCGCACAAGGCAAACTTGCTAGCGAGACATGTGCGTTTGACTCGGAGATTCTATGGGGAGACAGTGTAGATGGGTTTTGCCGGATGTTGGATTGTGAGATTATGGATGGTTATTCGACTGATGAGGATCTGATGAATATACCATGTGTATGTGCTTTTTTATTTCTTTTTATCTAAATCAGCCACCGGGATTTACGATTTACTAGGCGCAGGTGGATATGCTTTCTAATGCTCATGGAACATCGATACAGGATTATGCGACTGTTAATAACGTTGGGGGGGATTTGACAATAATACATAATCACAAAACAAGTCCAAGCCAGGCAGAACCAGAGCCGGTACTTGCTCCCAGCGCTTTTGTAAAGCATCGCCTTGTTCGAGCTGATTGTTGTTTATTGCAGTGCGTCAGGGTGCCGCATTGGAGTTTTTTATCCAATTTTTTTTTGGTAACTACCCATGCTAGTGCCTATCGTCTTGATATGAATTTTTTGTTTTCTGCCACAGAATCCTCGTTCGAATGTGTTTATCGCTGCGGACATAATCAGGAGCATACTTCCGACTGGGTTCTCAACATCATCTGGGGTACACATAGGGGTGAGTGTACTCCACTGCTAACTTAGATTAGTACCATTTTGTGATGCGAATCTTACCTATACAGAACTTTGACGCCCCGAATACCCTAAAATATCCGTTTTTGAACGCTCCTGCCATCTCTAGTACCATCTCTATGTGTATAAAGGGGTTCGCATCACAGACGCTGTAAGCTTGCTTGCCGGGGTCCGGTGTCTACTTACTATTATTGATTTGGATTTTTTCTTCAGATCAAGCATTCGGTATAACTTCTCATAATTGGGTGGTATTGTCAAAAAACGCAGAAACAAAAAACAACATGTAGAGAAGAAAATCGAAGAAAATAGTCAAGTATTGTATATAATTTACCGTGGCTATTCAGCCTGATACGCAGAAGTAAACATAAAAAAGTGTGATTGTTCCCAGTCAATAATGCATTCGGTTTGATATTGCCCTGAGTATCAGACTTAAGGACGTCTGAATTAGGGGGTAATATCTATTTGCAATTTGTCAAGCCACTCTCCTTAATTATACCAGTCTGAAAGACTCTCAGCTTCTGCATTCACATGAAGTATTCACATTTCATACCTGAACTATCATAAATACGAGTAGGAGACGGCCAAATTTATCGAGTACTCGAATATTATTATCAATATGTAACTGGCGTTTGAATCTGCTAGAGTACCGCTCAAAACGACACCATCACGACAGCTTGAGCGTGCGTGAGACCACCGGCCCCTCCACCGTTGTGGCGAACACGCCAACCACGGCACAAATCAGCACACCAAATATCCTCTCATTCAACATCAGAAGGGCTAGAAGTGCAAATCAGGCTTTGCTAGTATGTATTTACCTTTTTACATGTATTTAGTATCTCACTTCGCCCTATGGATGCGCTCCTATCGAAAATCGGCACGCTTGGATCAATTACCGTACTGGTAGCTGAAAGTGGTGACTTTGAAATCTCTTACAGTAAGCACGGCAAAATATTCAGTCATAGTGAGATGTTATTGTATCTTCGATTGACTCATACTCTGACTCAAATCGATCTTTGATAATGTTTTTTTCTTGATTCGGGTATGACAGGAGATGACTCAATCTTGTTATTTGCTGATGTGCTGTTGCTTCAAACTTGAAGGTGGTCTAATGTGATGACTCCTTGCTGGGTCTGCTCTCGTTGCCTGCGACTCCTTCATGCCCTGGTTTCCACATTACGGCTACAGCTGTTCTGGCGGACTTCGTTCACTTCTGATCCCGCGGTTGTCATGATATTGATTGACGCTTGGTTGTTTGTGAGAACGAGTGTTCCTCATCATAAACCGTATGTTCAACGTCCGTTCCCAGGCGCATTACTCTTGTGGGTTGAAATGCCCTATATAATCCCGCCGCCATCGCAATCTTCCCATTCTCCCCTGGTCCATCTGTGTAGACTCTAGTGTCTACCTCAATTTCGCTTAACTTCTCTCTTTGAAATAGACGTCTATTCTGGCCTTGAGACTCTATGTCGCCTAGTGCCTAAGGCAGTGCATAATGAGTCTTAGCGCTCTAGGTCACATGCAACTCGAGTCGTAGTACTTACACTGGCACGACCCACAACAATGATATTGAATTCCAGTGCTTACAGTTGTCTACCTTCGACTTGAGTGCTTGAGCTCCCGTAGACTGCGATCTGTGGCAAAGTTCTATACATTCCCGCTACATCTAGGTTGTGGCCGAATTCTAACGTTTGTCCACCGTACTGCAACCAGCTTGCCCTAGTCAGTGCCCCGGATCAAAATGGAACGATGTGGATCACAATGTGATATTCTCTTTGCACAAGTTGATTCTCATCGTCGCCCCTCACGTTTGCCTTGGCGAGTCAGTTGCACAGCATAGGTTTACTTTTACAGACATTTCTATGCGCACCCCGCAGTCTTGTTTAGTTCGCGGCTCCGGATCAACTCTCACTACTATCCGCGGTTTATCATTTCTATCAGTCCTGCGCCTTGTCTACGTTCAATTAATTCACCTGACTCGCACAAATTTGGACCTGGAAACATTTACACCTTTTTTCATTAAAAGAATGAACAAACCCAGTCATGTTTATTGGCCGACAGAATCGCTTTTAAAAAAATGGAATCATATTAAAGGGTATACTAAAGGCTACCTAGCTCTTTGGCTAAAGACCTTTTTCTTGTATCTCCTTCCCTCCCCCTTGTGTTTCTACCCCCCCCAACGTCTAGCCATTTATTAATTCCTTTTTCAACAGGTTGCGCCGACATTAAAACCGCCTGCATATACATATGTATTTGAATCATCCATTTAGCGATTGGGCGGAGACCAGACAAGGACAATCATCCTCTGTCTGGGTGCAAGACATGAGTCCTTACCCTTCCATTTTTGGGGCTCTCCCTGCTCCTCCACAACCTCCAAATCCTCTCTCTTTCTATTTCACATATTTCAGTCAGGATATTTTCAATGCCACCATCACTGGGCCCCGCGGACAATCACTTTACCATATCGTTACCGACCCCATGACGATGCCAGGGTACACCGTCATTAAAAATGTTGAGGGGACAAATATTGTTCTCATTGAATGGAAAAAGTCCCCCTTCATTGAGATACGGGGAGTATTGTCAAAGCAACATGCCAGACACTGGCTCAAACTGTCTTATGATGGTGGTTCCCGCCAAATGAATATACGAGGATTGGCTTACTCCTGGGTTCCGCGCGACAACTTCGTTTTCTTGACGACAGGTCCCCTAAGCAATCCAACATTCCTGGCCAGAGTAGCTCGCGCCGAAAGGGCATTGATCCTGGATTTGTCCTCTCAAGCTATTCAGCTTGGCATCTTAGACTCGATTGTAGCTGCAACATTTTTATTGCAGTGCGGTTGTAACATTGATTGAAATTCTTCTATTATGCGAAGTACAAGTTGATCATGCTTGTCGTTGTTCCTATATATTACTATTTAAGTTACGGTTCCTGGGCGTAGGTCTACATCTTTTTTCATCGTTTCTGCTACATACCGTGTCAGAGAGTTGCTATTTACAGTATAGCAAGAATGCTTTGTTCAAATTACACGGTATGTTTTTATCCCGTGATTGGGCATGCGCTGAACAGTGGTTGGCACGGTAACCATGCCAGTTGAATATTCGGATTTGAGTATCTTAATGTACATCACTGTACTGTATTTACCTAAATTGGCAATGCGCTGCATCATTATTGTACTGTACGGTGAGCGCACAGAAATCACCCGGTGAAGTAGGCTTACCCTAGAGTTCAACGAGTGCTGCCATACTCAATGAATTTAGGTTCATCCTCAGGTATAATAGCGCCTACTAGTGGTTTACGCCACTAGTGCAAGGTTTCCCGTATCACCAGTCTCCGCCTCGCCATCACCGATCGACTACTAATATAGAACTATCCAGGTGTTTTTTCTTCTTCAATATTGCAATGCGCATTGCCATCGACGAGCTTCGACATGCGACTTCTTGGCTCCGCATTGATTATCCGGATTTGTAGGAGGCGCCGCGAACCAGGCGAGTCACAAAACCTCCCGCCTTGCTATATTTGGATTTGCGCTGGCGTTACTTATATTAATATCAATACGAGTTCTATATCAATTGAGCGACCCGTTTTTCGGTGAATCAGCGCCGGCTATTCATGTTTACTTTAGAATTTCATATGGCAGATATCGAATGTGGCTAGGTTTATCGGTCGTAAACTTGGAAGCGAGTGTATTGAAGGTACTTGATCAGGCGTGGAGGTGGTTTATTCGAATTTGTTATGGACTTGAGAGCGAGAGGGTAAGCTGCGTGATCTATTATAAATTTTGATGGGGATCAGTGATGTGATTGGCAGTGCAGGGGATGAAAACTTTATATAATTTTGGACCCAGCATAGGTTTGGGTTGGGCGCATCATTATTCACATATTCACAGCCCGACGCCTGTGCAAGGAAATTGTATCTCTATATAAGCCAGTCCAGAATGGATGACAGAGTCACCCTCACCAACCCAACAAATCCAACGAGCCCACTACACCGAGATAAACGATGTACACCGCCCTCTTCCGATTTTCCCTCCTTGCTGCTCTCGCGTACAAAGGGTCTTCCAAATCTCCTACGAAATATAGCATCGTACTTGGAATCCCAAGCTTGAACTTTTGCATTGCGCCTTCGTCGGGTCTAGATGGCCCGCTGGTGTTGTAAGTTGTGTGATTATGAACGTGAATTCATCAATTTTTTTAAATTTACAATTATGATTTTAGTACTGGGTGCGGCAGTGGTACTAATGTATGGACCGTCTCAGGGTCGCAGGTCCACACAGGAAATTTGGGTGAGAATGCGATGTGTTTGGAGAATCCGTAAGAGAGTTCTCTGTTCAAGCCACAATCGTTGTTTAACATTCGGGGCAGTGGCACCACTGGCACATTTGGCCAGCCGATAGGATATCAGCCATGCAATGGCATGCAGAGCCAAACGTGGTGGTTTTTGGCTCCAGGACCAGGAGAAATTATGAGCCTCTCTGATGACTTGAGTACGTTTGTTGTTAAATTCAACTGTGTTGGGATGGGTACTGATTACTTGTTAGCCTGTGTTCAGTTTAATAGTACCCTATCTGATAGTCCTACGGCTGGAGATTGTAATCCTAACAGCGATGGAGTTCTTGCCCCGAATCTGAGTTTTTCGATGACAGTGAAGTAACACTTGTGGCTATGTACATATATATTCCTGCTAGTACGTATGTATGCAGTGTTGCGGGAGGGAACTTTTAGATATCATTTATCTATTTACGTCACGCATTCCGAATTCCAAGTCACTGGCAAATCTGTGATTGGCAGTGCCGGTGATGATGATAACTTGAATTTTGGACCCAGCATAGGTTTCACCGGAGAAAAAAATTGATGTTATCATTGAGCACATTTTAATCGCATCGTGTTGCCAGATAAAATCTGATCTGATCAATACTGCTAGGGGCATTCAGATTATATTTTTTAATTCTTGAGTACATTTTAAATATAACCATAGTTTTATCATGTGTAACGAATGTGCACGGGTAATACATAGCCAGCACATTTTATCAATGATTAAGATGCGCTTTCTATGCCCTATCAAAATACACAGATTTTTTCCACCGGTGTTTGGGTTTGGGCGCATCTGTTCACATATTCACAGCCCGACGCCTGTGCAAGGAAATTGTATCTCTATATAAGTCAGTCCAGAATGGATGACAGAGTCCAAGTCAACAACCCAACAAATCCAACGAGCCCACTACACCGAGATAAACGATGTACAACACCCTCTTCCGATTTTCCTTGCTTGCAGCCCTCGCGTATAGAGGCTCTTGTCTCGACATTACAAAAGGTGAAGCTTTTCTGGGCTATAGCATCACCTCTGGAATCTCAGCCTCAAACTCTTGCATCGCGCCTAGTCCACAAGATGGTCCGCTGGTGTTGTAAGTTGTGTTATTATTAACCTGAACTCATCATTTTCTTTATTTACGATTATGATTTTAGTACTGGGTGCAACGCGGCTACTGATATATGGAGGTTCTCGGTGTGGCCGGTCGAAACTCAAATTTCGGCTCTGCAGGGTGGCCAGCCCACATGTTTGGAGAATCCGTAAGAGAGTCCTCTGTTCAAGTTATAATCGTTGTTTAACATTCGGGGCAGTGGCCAAATTGGCAATCCGATAGGATTTAAGGCATGCAATGACTCGGAGATATTACAACGGTGGTTGTTTACGGCTCCTGGGACGATTATGAGCTTCGCTGATGACTCGAGTGCGTTTGTTGTTGAATTCAACCCACCTGTGATGGGTACTGATTACTTGTTTTAGCTTGTGTTCAGTTGATCTCGGGGGATTTTGTAAAAGCTGGAGATTGTAAGGGTAATAACGATGGACTTGTTGCTCCGGATCTGAATTTCACGCTGACTGCAACGACATCACAATGAAGTAACGCTTGTGGCTATGTACATATATATTCCTGCTAAGTTAGTGTTGCGGGAGGGAAATTTACGCCATGCATTACGAATTTCAAGTCAAAGGACGTCCTTGATTTACATCGTGAATGAATCCACAGCAATGAGAACTTTCAACTTTTATAGCGGGCTTTTGGACTTGAAAAGATTCTTCAATTCACGTTAGGACGTAACGCCCTGCTTGTATACAGTGAATTGAAGGCAAGTTGTAAAGCGCGCTTATAGGAATACCACACTACGGAAAATACGCAAACCCTTCTAGATTGGACAAATATAAAATAAAATCTAAAAGGTAGTAAGTAACATTCCCTGGACGAGTATGATTTTAGCGCTGGAGGCGCCTGGATTTTAACGCTGAGTGCTTGAGACTTTATCGCTGGATGTAGTAATTCGCTGGCAGCTACGTACAGCAATTCACTGGCATTTGGGCGTTAAAATGCGTGAGCGGTGGATATGGAAAGCATTAATGCCTTCCCTTATCTGGTACAATTTTAGCGCTAATTTTTAGCGCCGAGTGCTTGTGATCTTAGCGCTGAGAGCCGTTGATGTCGAGGTTGAGCGCTGAGCTGTTGAGGTTGAGCTATCGAGGTTGAGGGCGGTACACCTTGCGAGAAGGCGTTGAACTAGATTGCAAGAAAGCGCTGAACTTGAGAGAGAAGGCGTTATACTCGGAAGAGGGCGTTAGACTCGAGAGAGGGTGTTGAACTCAAAGAAAGCGCTGAATTCGGGAGAAAGCGCTAAAGCGCTGAACCTCGAGAGAAGGCGATGAACTCGAAAGAAAGGATCATACTTGGAAGAGGGCGTTATATTTGGAAGAGGGCGTTATACTTGTAAGACAGGGTTAAACTTGTAAGAAAGCGTTCAACTCGAAAGAAGGCGTTATACTTGTAAGACAGGAGGTGTATCTTTGATAATTATAAAGAGCTGTGGTCTTCCTGTGGCTGGCTTGTAAGGGACATTTTGTTAGAGTAACTGTACGTAGTAGATGGCGATGGCGATGATGATGATGATGATGATGATGATGAGAATGGATTAGCACTGTGAATTCGAAATAAAAAAATCAGCACTGGATTCAAAATAAAATGATCCACACCTGTGAATTCAGAATGAAACGATCAGCGCTGTAGATTCAAAATGAAAATGATCAGCGCTGTGGGATTTGGAATAAAAATGAATGAAGCTGTAAAATGAACGAAGTTGTTTGGGTTTAACGGCTGTTTGAGTAAGTGCCGTTAAACTGGAGAAAATGCGTTGAACTCGAAAGAAAGAAAGCGTTATACTCGGAAAACAGCGTTATACTCGGAAAACAGCGCTAAACTCGTAAGTAAGCGTTAAACTCGAAAGAAAGGCGTTAAACTCGGAAAAAAGTGCTAAACTCAAAAAGAAAGCTCGGAAAAAAGCGCTGAACTCGGGAGAGAGCGCTAAACTCAGAAGGAGGCGCTTAACTTGGAAGCAGGCGTTAAACTCGAAAGAAGGCGCTAAACTCGAAAGAAGGCGCTAAACTCGAAAGAAGGCGCTAAACTGGCCAGAAGGCGTAAGAAGGCGTACCTCTGACGATTCTGAAAGAGCAATGATCCTTCCTGTGGCTGGGTTTGTTAAGAAACTTTTGTTAGAGTAACTGAGATGCTCGAGGTATAAACGGATGATGATGATGATGATGATTAGTGCTGTGGATGTGAATGAAGCTATTGCATTTAACGCTTGAAGAAGGCAAGTTGACGCTTGAAGAAGACAAGTTGACGTTTGAATAAGGGCTGTTAATTAAGCGCTGTGAAATAGATGTTTTGATTTGAAAATCGATGTCCTAGTATACTCACTTTGGACACAAAGGATAGAAAGTTCTGGGATAATGATCGGCTGAATTACGTCATTGAACCCTGGATTAGGGTTTGTGGTGATTAAAGAGGGGCGGTGTTGGGTGTAGAGGCTTGTTCAGTGGTTTGACCTGAGCCACTACTCTGACCGTTTTAGACCACGTAGCAAACGATTACTTGTAAATTATCTGTCTGGCATTTACTTGCTTAGACTCAAGGTACTTGCTTGTTCTGACTAGGGGATGTGATGTGACTCACCCTCTGTAGACTCTTATCTATTCTATACCCAAATGGCCCGTCGTCATGCCCGCTCAAAGCGAACGGTTGCACAGACCGCTGATACGCCTACCCCGCACCAGCTGCCAACGCCCCTCCCGGACCAACACCCCTCGCCGTCCCCACACCCGCCAGAAGACATCCAGCCTCTTGCTGAGCCAGAGCGAGGACTCGGACTTGGACTAGACCAAGACCAAGGACTCGGACTAGGCCAAGACCAAGACCAAGACCAAGAACTTGGACTAGACCAAGGACTCTCACTAGACCAAGTCCTCTCACCAGTCCAAGAACCAGAACTGTCACAGCTCATCGACTTTGACGCCCCGCCCACGTTTGGGTTCGAGCCTTACGAGCAGCAGCAACCAGACGAGCTCGAGCTCGAGTTTGATCGGTCGCCACCGTATAGAGAGGCGAGGTTGTTGGACGACGACGATGATGAGGGTGATGAGGGTGAGGGTGAATTCAAACAGGGTATCGAAGAAGACTTCAAACACGGTATCGAAGAAGAAGATAGTATTCCGATACCTATTCCTCCGAGGGTCCACCAAGAGGAGGATGGGTACGGGTCCGTGCACGGCCATACCCGAACACCGACGCTTCCGAGGTATGTGCGCGTGTTTCGTGTTCATGTGTCTTTGTTCGGCTTGTTGTGTCATTCATGTTCCTGGATGTGTGCGGGGTGTCGTGATTAGGTGTTGTGTTGTTGGGATGTCGAGATGCTTTGATTCCATTTTATTTTGCATTGCTGTGGAATGACTACTTGACTTTGACTTTGTTACTCCTATTCGCATTGCCTCGTTCTTCAAAGTTTTGAATTTTGATGTCATCTGTTTCATTATCATCACTTCTTTTTGCTGCGCTGCAACGTTCTGGGGCAAATTCGTTCATTTCCGGGCTTGTCCTACTCACTCTTTGTCACGGGCCATCCAACATTCCGGAGTTTACTCAACTCATTCCGGGGTTGACTTCATTTCCGGTGACTTACCCCACACATGTTTACGACACCCCCTTTTACGTTTTCTCACTTGTTCCGGTTTCTCACTCTGTTTCTGCTCTCTCGCTTGGTGCCCACTTCACTTGGTTCCCTTGCCTCTTCACTTGGTTCCCCTTTCACTTGGTTCATTCATTGTCACTTGTACTTTGATGACGTTTCTCAAATCCGTATACGACCTTGTCGCTGATTCTTCTCTTTCCGTATACGACTTTGTCTCTGACTCTTCCTCTTCTTCTTCCCTCAGGTCCCCGGTGTACGATGGGTTACAGCGCAACTTTGATGGCTTTCAGCGAAACCTAGATGCCCTACCTTCCCTTCCCAGGACGATTGACTCCATTTCGAGGACGTTGCGCACGTATGTGCCTTCCTCGTCTTCTTCGGGTGCGGGTGCGAGCTATGGACGTGCGGCTTCTGGTGCGGGGTATGGACGTCCAGGTGCTGGTTATGGACGTGCGGCTACGAGCTATGGTGCTGCGGCTACGAGCTATGGTCGTTCGGCTACGAGCTATGGTCAAGTAGCTCCGCCGCATACGTACGTCCCCACCACCGCCGCTACCTCGTCATCGTCGTCTGTATTCCCCCCATCTCGGGAATACTCCGTTCCGTCTTTTCGTTCGGCACGTGGTTATGCACCCCCTTTGTCTGTTTCGTCGCCGCGTGATTACGTTCCGGCGTCCATAGATGAGTATGCCCCTCCGTCCTCGCGTGACTATGTTCTCTCGCCTTCGTCCACACATGACTATGCACCATCTCCTTCGTCCACGCATGACTACGTTCTCTCGCCTTCGTCGGCACATAACCAAGCTCCTTCCCCTTCGTCGGCACGCAACTATGCTCCATCACCCTCGTCAACATCACCATACACCTCGTCCCCCCACGATTACGTCCCTCCACCTTCATCCCCACACAACTACGCACAACCCCCCTCGTCACCACACGCCTACGCACAATCACCTTCATCCCCACACGCCTACGCCCCCTCACCTTCGTCGCCACACAACTACGCCCCTTCGTCCATCCACATCCCCGTACCCAACGCGGGGCCGTCTCCCCCGCTCGTGTCGCGTCCTGTGAGTTTTGGCCGGTTTAGTGGGAGGGGGAGGGGGGTTGGTGGGGGTGGGATTGGTGGTAGTGGTGAGGAGTACGTGTATGGCAGGGAGGGACAGGAAACGCGGTCTGTACTTCAAGCTCAAGACGTACGTTCTCTACCTCAAGCTCAGGAAACGCGGTCTCTACCTCAAGCTCAGGAAATACGCTCTCGGGATAGCCTCGTCTCATACCCACGCCCAGACGGCGAGACGATGGACGTCATCCAGTGGGCGCGGTGGGACGTCCTTCATGATCGGTATGTGTTTTTGGTTTTCTTTTGGGGGGGTGTTGTTATTCATGTATTGTTCTTTATTATTTTTTTATGATTCTTATTGAAACTGTGGATGAAATGCGTATATGGGCATGTTGGGTTGTATGGACGGGCGTATTGGAATGTATACGCGGGCGTGTTGGAACGCATATACGGGCATACTGGAACGCTTACGCACACATACTGGAACGCTCACACACGCATATTGGAACGCTCACACACGCATACTGAAAACACATATACTCAAACACATACACGCACACAAACAGGAACTTGCTCATCCTCGCGTACCCGCGCGGCTTGCAGATCTGGGATTGTACAAAGTTGGCGTCGGTTTCCGAGGTGCTTAATTTGAATTTGGATTTGGATTTGGAAGTTGGGGACAGGGAGAGGGAAAGGGGAAGTGAGGGAGGGCATGGCGTACAGGGACATGGAAGGCATGGGCAGGGTCGTGTCGTCCACGCCGGGGTCCTACCCGTCCCAAAGGACAGAGCAGATTCGTTCCTGCATGATAGACCGTTATTGGGTATCCTGTATGTCACTTTTAGCGCCAAGACTGACCGATTGACTGATCGATTATTTGCCATATAGGATGGAGTTCCCATTTTACGTCCCGACTACAAGTTCATCTTCCAAGTTTGACGAAGAACTTGAGTTGGAGTTTGATCACCCTTCTTCGCAGCGCGGCCAGGCTAGCAGGGTATACCCTCATGCCTACACGTCGACGCTTACTTTATATTCACTCAAGACGCATCGTTATTTGATGCGCATTGTCGTTCCAGGGCGTGCGGAGATGTTTTTGGCGAATGCATGGGTCGTCGTCGTCGTAAGTCTTTATCCATTTTTTTCCTCTTATAAATAACGAAAATATGTTTATAGAGCACGTCTCTGCCGCCCTCGCTTCTCGTCTACTCCGCGACGACCTTTCAGCTTCTTCTTAGCGTTCCTTCTGCGGTATTAGCTCCGCATAAACGGGTCCACCAATCTTCATCTTCATCTTCATCTTCGGGTATCTCGCATACGCTATCTAATTATACACCGTCGTCCTCGTCTTCTGCACGCACGTTATCTATTTCGAACAACAACAACAACAACAACACTTTAAATGCACGTTTCACGGCTGATACCAATATCGATACCAATAACCACAACCACAATCGCAACGACTCTAACGCTAACGCTAACACTAAGACTAACAACAACAATAACAATAACAATAACAACAATCGTGTATTACTATCTGGATTATCTATAGACCCCAGCACAGACGCCCCCCCATCCCCTGCACCCGTGTTCGCGCTCTCGCATCGCTTACTGGCGTTCGCCTCTCCCCCGCCTTCTTCAGCTTCCTTCGTGCCCACAGTTTTTTCGTCTTCCTCTTCCCATCCCCATCCCCACTCTTATTCGCGCCCGCCGTCGTCTGCTTCTGGCTCAGGCGCAGGCGCGTCCCCGTCGAGCGCCCCGTTGTCGTCCTCCCCGTTTGGTGGGTTCATGGCGGGTGTGGGGAAGGGCAAGGGGATAGGTTCGGGTATTGCTGGGAAGGGAATCGCGGAGATGACACAGGGTATAAGTGGGATGACGCAGGGTATAAGTGGGATGACGCAGGGTATAACTGGGATGACGCAGGGTATAAGTGGGATGACGCAGGGTATAAGTGGGATGACGCAGGGTATAACTGGCATAACTGGGATGACGCAGGCGGAGCTGGGGAGTGCGGCGTTGAAGGTGGGCACCAAGGTTGGTGGGAGCGTGTTGACTGGGATGCGGTTCTTGGGTGGGATGGCGTATGATGCGGCGAAGAGTCGTGTCGCTGCTGCTGGGGGGGTTGGTGTGGGAGGGGGAGTTGGAGGTGGAGGATCTAGACCTGGTGCGAGTACGGGGACGAACCAGAACCAGTTTTTCTCGCGGAGTGCGCCTACTGCTGGTGCTGGAGAAGGTGTTGTAGAGTATGAGGATGCAGCGACGAGGAGGCTGCGAAGGTTCTCTGGGCATACCCTCGTGCCGCCCTCGCCTTCTTGGGACACCAAACTGTCTCAGGACTCGACGGTTACGCGGGAACAATCGACTGGGGAACACTCGACGACCGTAGCTCCCCTCGCGGCGCTGACAAAGGTGGACACGGGGCATTATGTGACCGTGCTAGACCTAGGTGCGCTGCTCGTGAGTAACGCGGATACTGTGCCCGGGCGAGACTATGCGGAATACGTGCAGCGCGCCAAGGTCGCAGAGTTCGTCGCGTCGGAGAGTCAGGTTATTGTTGATCTTAGGTTCTCGAAGGATGGGTGCAGGCTCTTGACGGCGCCGAAGGATGGGCGTACGTTCAAGGTGTTTCAGATAAGGCCTGTGTCGAGGATCCTGCGGGGTGTGGGTGAGGAGATGGCGGGGAGTGTCGTTGGGGGTGGTGGTGGTGGTAATGTGGTCGTTGCTGCTGCTTCGTCGGGGCTTTCTGCAGCGCGCTCGCGCCATGATTCGGTGTTACACATGTATAATTTGTGGCGGGGCGTGACGAATGGGGTCGTGGAGGGTATTGATTGGGCGGGTGATGGGCGGTGGGTGGCGCTTGCGACGAGGAACAGGACGGTCCATGTCTTTCCTGTTAATCCTTATGGGAGGAAGCCGGATGTTAAGAGTCATATGGATGGACGGGTAAGGAATGATGATAGTGTGGTGAGTTTTTTTCTTTTTGGTATCATTATTATTGACATTTTTTGTAGCAGCGGTCCTGTGTACAGGTCAAGGCTATCGCCAAGCTGCGAACATCTAAATCTTCCAGTCAGATCCACCACCCTGCTCCACTGGCTCTTGCCTTTGTCCACTCATCCGAGGCTTCACTTCCCTCGAACCTTCTTCCACCAGCATCCTCGCCCCCTCCAGCGGACCCTACAGAGTCACCTCCCCTATCGCCACATGCCCCAAAGCGGCCAAAGAACTTCCAGGACATCCTCATCTTCGATCCTACAGACGGCAAGTTGCACTTGCGCCGGATGACTATCCAACAACACCCGAAAGAGCAAGGTATCTCCGTCTCGTCCGTGCCTGGGCTCGGTTCGACCGGGTTATCACTCCCGAAGATGAGTGCTGCAGGGCGATTAAGCGTGTCCCCGTCGACGAGTTCGACAAGTCGTAGTCCCGGAAGCCTGACGCAGGCGGTTGAGCAGGAGATGGAGCTTGGTGCGGATGATCGTGTCGTGGCGACTTGGCATTTGCAGAGACGCCGTGATTGGGGTGAGATTAAGCAGTCGTTGGTGCAGAAGGTGGAGGCGCCGCAGATTTTGTCGAGGACGGCTTCTAATGACGAGTATGTGCTTTTTATTTCGCACATTTAGTAAAGATACTGACTTTGTTGTGATGAAGCTGGCTTGCTCATGCCGAGTTGTCGACTTGTTCGTCGTCGTCGCGGGTCCTGTCTCGCTCCATCTATGCTGCTCATCAGTTTTCTTTCTATACTCTCGGAGAAGATTACCATGCTCTCATTCGTCGAAACCAGTTCAACATCTGTGGCGCGAAGATTGAAGTACGGAAACCCATTGAGATCAGTGCTTTCCCTAGAGGCGTAGGTGGTGCTGGTGGGAACGAAGCTTTCGTCGAAGGGTTCCCCTCCTCTCCTCGTGACATGCGACGAGCAGGGACTACATCGTCGTTCGACGAACCCTTGGCATCCGCCATCGCTGGAGACTTTGATCATACTCACCCATCTTCCGTCTTACCAATGTATCCAAATGGCGGAACCTCTTCAGGCTCCATCCCAAAATCACTGCTGAGCTCCATCCCTATACGTACAATGGCAGGATTGGGCGATGGTATGACCGAAAGTCTTGGACGGATACGGCGCGAAATCCATAAAGTGCGCTCGCCACCGCTCGTACGATCAGATGGCAGTGCTGTGCCGTTGGAGTTCAATGAGGAAGATGAGGATTTCATCTCGAGAGAGGCTTTGGACGTTCCTGTTCCTGTTTCCAAGTCGTCGAGGGGCACGTCGCGAGGGGATGCTGCTAGTGCGGATTCGGAGCTGCTGATTTCGACTCCTTCGAGTGGGGCGGGTCATAGCCTTGAGAGAGCAGTGGGTGTCGTGGCGGATAGTGGTAGTGGAGGTGGTGATGAAGTCGATGATGTGTGGCAAGGTGGTTGGGAGGCGGAAGATAAGTTGGCGGTTGAGGAGGCGGAGCAGTTCGATGAGATTGCCGTGACGGGGTTGATGGACGAGGAGCAGGCGCCGATACAGGCTGTGGCGGATAAGCGGAAAGGGAGGGCGAAGAGACGACGTGGTTGAGTTTGGTAAATTTTGCGGTTTTGCAATTTGGTGGGGCTAGATCTTTCTGATTTGGGACTACTGATTAGTGGAGTCTATACATACACCTTAAATCAGCTATTTTGAGTGGTATGAAATGCCAATAATATTCATGAAATCTCCCAGACCAATATGTCTTCTTATAACAATTGCCAGATCCGCCTGATTTGCTACATCGAGAAGACCTCTGCTGGCAAGGACAAGATGATAATGTGTAATCGCGATAGGTAGTTGATAATGGTATATAGAACGTCCTTCACAAAGGAAAATCACCAACAATCAAGCCAGCTCCTTCGCTAAAAACTCAAACCCCTTCTCGTACAGAGCTTCAGCTAGCGGTGCTCGAGTAAAACCTGGCAATATTAAGAGCCCGTGCTCGGCACCAGGCAATATGTGCAGTTCGCTGCGGACACCAGCATTCAATAGCTGTTTGTGCGTGTACTCGCTTTCAGCAGCGGGTACGACAGTGTCATCTGCACCATGAATCAACATGGTGGGTGGGAAGTTGGAGTCGATGTGAAGCTGAGGAAAAAGTCCGGCAAT
>JASFDA010000157.1:8024-26364 GCA_036936965.1 Cystoderma amianthinum
AATGAAATAATGCAATATCGTGATAAGAAATTACGGACTTCGAATAGATCAACATCAGAAAGCTGCAGCCCGCTATTCTTGAGCGCAAGTGGTATTGCAAAAACTGGACCTATCCCCATAACTCGAGGCGGAACACCTACCAAGATATGTAGAACAACTCTGGACGAATCAACAAATAAACCGACCAGCGATAGCAGTAGTAATATGTTTGGCTATAATTCTTAAACCTAATTCTTCGGCTTTCCTTCTTGTCATTAATAAGATAGCTGCAGCTCCATCTGTGATCTGGCTCGCGTTACCCCCAGTGGTTGTCCCCTTGCCCCACTGAGGAAAGGCTGGCTTTATTTTCCGTAAGGCTTCCTTAGTTGTTCCATAACGAATTCCGTCATCCTTCGTGATGACAACTTGTCGTCGGGCCCCTGAAGTGGGATCATTTAAAAATACCGTAAAAGGAACTATTTCTTTCGTGAAAAATCCATTCTTTTGAGCCTCTTCAGCGCGCTGGAAGGACTGAGCCGCATAGGCATCTTGTTCATCTCTAGAAATATCGTAGTCCATAGCCACATTTTCACTAGTCCAGCCCATGCGTTCAGAGCAATCTTTCGACGCCTGATTGACTGATATTAAGTCGCTCTGTGCTGGGCCTCCATTGTCAGGACTGCGGTGAACACTGATTGTCAACCGCTATTTCGGGGGACGGGTGTTAGTAAAACGTACTTTTGAGACATACTTTCAACGCCAATAGCCAGCCCAATCTCAATTTGGCCAGTCTTTATTTGATTAGCAATGGTAGTTACTGCCATAAGTCCGCTCGAACAGAAACGATTTATAGTTTGCACAGGAACCGTCTCTGGAAATCCCGCGGCAAGAGCAGCTGAGCGTGCAGGATACATCGAGTCCGGCGTAAGAACCGTTCCTACGCAAATATCTCCAACAAGTCCGGGATCTATTTGGCAATGTGCAATAGTTTGCTATTAGTATCACGGTGTTCAGCGCAAGAGTGATGATGTCATAAACACTTGCTGACCTTGTACATCTCCAACATTAGTTCGTCGGTTCTAGTCACAATCCATCATTATTAACGACGACATAAAATGCATATAACTCTTTCTAACCTTGTGTCCTTAAAACCTCCTTTCCTCGCCTTACACAACGGTGAACGAATAGCCATCGTTATAACAACATCATCAGGAGATTTGCGCTGGAGCGACGCGAGCCTGTTGGGTTCAGAAATATGTGCAACAAGTTGCCGCACGCGTTCCATTTCAGGTCCTAGGATAAAATCTTTGGGCGAGGAAATCGTACAGAACAGTTGGATGAACTTTGACAAAGACGGATCTTGTACATTCTTTCTTGGTTGCACCCGTTCGCGGCAGTTTGCGAACATCGTGCGTAAATATAATCTATAAATGCATGACCTTTTTGTAAATTGAACATACCCTCGCGAAGTGTTGGGAAGTGAGAACTTCTCCGATATTTTGCGACTAGAGTCTGGAAACGAGACCGGAGGTAGTTGCTTTTATAATTGTCGCGTCGCTTCATATGAGCGAGCTCACGGTAAATCGCGATGTGGTGTTGACTGTGTTTTCCGTTCTTGGGTTGGTTTGGTATTTTGCCCTTTGGTCTATAGGGTTACTGGGATGCATAACAGCGTTCGTCCTTCTTCAATTTCTTAGTTAAATCGAGCCTTGAAAGTTTTATAGTCGGAAAAGATACCGCCTACGTCCCCGGTCACCTCTGGCAAAAAGTGTTCAAACTGTTCCAGGTGTATCTATTCTCAGGCCTCTGAAAGGACTGGACACCAATCTCTATGAAAACCTTGAGTCAACATTCAACCAAGAGTATCCAAACTACGAGATCATCTTTTCTGTCGCAGATGAGAACGATCAGGCTCTCTCCATTGTTCAAGACTTGATAAAAAAATATCCCAATGTCAAGGCAGAAGTTATAATTGGTATAATTATCTCTGCACTAATGGAACCCACGAGCTAATATCATGATGTTTGTAGGAGACGAGCCGGTTGGAGTCAATCCAAAAGTTAATAATTTAATACGCCCTTTCCGCAAAGCAGCGAATGACATCCTCTGGGTTCTCGACTCTAATGTTATTTCCGAACCAGGCACGCTGGCTCGGTCTGTCGATGCCTTGATTAAACCAGTGCTATCGGGGTCACCTTCTCCTCGGATCGCATTAGTCCATCATGTTCCATTCGCCTTCATCAACGAGCCTCGACTTGGATCCCGAATTGAAGAGGCTTTTTTGAATACAAATCATGCCAAGATGTATCTTGCCATCAACGCTGTCGCAATCGAGTCTTGTGTAGTTGGGAAGTCTAACGTTTATCGTCGTTCAGACATTGAACGATTGAATGGGACATTGAAACCAAGCACGGTTGAACAATCTCCCGAAGATTGTGGTTTACATGCTTTCGGCCGATTTCTTGCTGAAGATAACATGATCGCCAGTGCGATGTGGCACGAATTGGGGCTACGGCACGAGCTATCCTGCGATGTAGCCCGCAATGTCGTCGGGAATATGTCGCTTTCTGACTATATATGGCGGCGTGTCCGGTGGATACGTGTGCGAAAGCATATGGTATTAGCTGCGACAATTCTGGAACCTTTCACGGAGGCCGTTGTATTGTCTATGATTGCTGGCTTCAGTTTCTCGCATCTCTTTGCCATTCCTCCTTGGTTATCCATGATGCTTCATTTTATTCTCTTGCTAGCGGTCGATCTAGATGTCTATGCATCACTTGCCAATCATCCGCTCCCCAGGGAGGCAGCTGTCCAATTTATAGCGGCTTGGGCAGCAAGGGAGCTTCTAACGATTCCAATATTTTGTCTGGCTGTGTTTGGGAATGAAGTTATATGGAGGGGTGAACATTACCAGATTTCTCGCAACGGGGAGGCGAAACTATCAACAGACACGGAAGGATTCTTTGACTGGATTCGTAACTTTCGATATCGAAAACGTCAATCAAATTATGAAAGGCTCAGCACAGGACAATCGTAATAGATATCTTCCAGTTGTAGGCATTAGTGTTATATTATAATGAATCGTACAGATATGGTTCGATTAATCAAGTCCGTAAAACAATTATCCAATACTTATCGTTAAATTCATGATACTGGAACCATCTCCTGCGAATTTCGCATTACTCTGAAGTGATAAACCATCACAACCTCATTGAAGAAACTATCCGACCAGTTCGCACAGAGTTCAAAAGCTCCCAGTTTCAAACGGACTTTGTCGCCATCATCTGTTAAAACAGATATTACTTCTCCGCCCTTCGTTTTTTGGCGCTCGTTTGAAAACCAGTTTTTGATTTGCTTGAAGGCTCTAGAACACGACAGTCAACATTTACTAGGACTGACTAAGTCAGAGTGCTCAGAACCACCTTTTCAATACGATAGCTAACAAGACCATCCATGACTCACAAGGGTACATGGTAATTTCATCGTAGACCATACGAAGGACGAGCAGTTGTCGGTCATTAACAGGGGAGTTGTCCAATGACTTAATTTTGGACGCCCGTTCCATCAGTGCTTTCCGTTTGCTCTTCATGTCAAGTCTAAATCTCATCTGGGATTCTGAAGATCCCCGTGGTTTCCTTCCCTCTGACCTCGTGTTATGTATTTTTGCTTTTCCTAAAGCATGACGAGTAACGCGGTTCGAGGAATTAGAAAAAGGCATCGACTTTGTGTCGGAGAAGCGTACAGAGGAAGTCGGTGAGGAGGAGTCAGATAGCGACGCGGAGGAGGCGGAGCGACTCGTATTTGTTTGGTCATATGCGCTCGTATGTTCATGAAGGGAAGTCGGAAATGACTCGGTATGGGATAGCGCTACTTCAGCGAGAAAATGAAGAGGTCCTCGGGCAGAAATGTTCATTATAAAAGAGGGGTGAGACCAGCTCACTTTAGAAGGGAGGAAAAATGGGTGGGGAACTCGTCCAATGACCACGGCTAGCGCGTCAGATTGTATAGATACAAGTATGGGTGAGTTGATGACTATAGGTTTATATATCCATTATACGAATACAACAACATTCGCTTGACAAGAATATCGTTGCGCACGAGTTGGTTAATAACAATTGTCATTATCTAGAAAGAGATGAAACACTGTATTGTTCTTTGAAGAAATGTCAAACTGCCTAGTAACGGGGCATCATTAACAGACTTACAGATTATATTATCTTCTAAAGACACATATTGTTGCTCTACTGCTGATTACGGAAGTTTTGCTGAAGACTCCAGAAGAGTAGTGAGGCGATTCATTCTCTTGTAGTTGAGCAAAGGATAATATGCATCTATTTTTGGCCTAGCTCTGAACAAAGGCAATGGCGTCTGGATAAAGCTTTCGCAAATAAAGTCTTTAAAATGCAATGTTGTTCATTTCGTTACGCAATTTACGCTTCGTTACAAACCCATTGGCTCTGGTTTAAATATTCCTCGTCTCACCCCCGACCTGTCCTTAAATCATCAAGCTTCTCGGCCAGGTTCTGACTAGTGACTGGTGACCATTGATATGGAAGAACAACGACAGAAAATTATTGATTCAGTCTTCTCGCGACGCAATGCAAGTGGTGATTTGGAAGAAACTTATGTGTCTCATGTTAAAATCTGGGAAGATCCTGGGCCTGAGGGAGGGGGGAAGAAGCCGCGTTATATTCTTCTTTCTCGTATGTGGCAGAGTACAGTGTTTTATAGCCCGGACAATAAATGATGTCGTAGAGGCCAATTCTGGGAATGGTTTCCTTCACAAGTCTAAATTAAATACCAATGGCACATTTTCTGTCGGTAAGACTTGGAGACTGTCAGAACTTAGGGCGATCCAAGTTGTCAGTGTAAGTCTATCATATTTCGCTCACGTGTGTAGCAATTCCATGTTGACCAAGGTCCCTCAAATAGCCTTTATCCTTTAACATTACCCTTGCCAGAACATACAAATGGCAAACCGAACATCAAGCTGATCAATTACACTTCCTTGAATCGGTAATACGCGTTTTTCGTCTTGTCACCAAGAATGCGGCGCCATTACAATTAGATGGTATACAAGATCAGAAGTCGGCAGGGCTGGGTATGTATCCCTTACAGATATTATTTAAACTACAATATTTATTGCTACACAGCTGTGAATCAGTCAGGTCAACGAGATTACCAACGCATCGCTCGCTCGCCTTCTCCCAATGGTGATGGTTTTCCCCACCCTCCAACTCCCACGGACCGCAATAGAGATTCTCGAAGTATGGTATCTCCTGATAGTGCGTACACTCGCAATGGACAGCCCTCATCTGCCGAATCACCTGTAAACTTAAGCTCCCTTGCAAGTCGTGCTCGACCGCCATCTTTTGGTTCGGGTCCTCCAGGTAATAGTGTCCCGAGTCGGCCAGCACGACGACCATCCGCTACTGCATCGATCTCCAGCCTTCCCCAACGGAATCCACAGATTATTGTACCCAGTGTGGCTTCTTCAGAATTATCTAACGGGATCAACAGAGCGTCATATCAACAGCCTCCAGATGTATTGTCATATCACGACTTTGGGGAGCCTTCTGTGACTAGATCACGGAAACTCTCAACAAGGGGATTGGATGCTCCTACCCTTTCAGAAGGCCCCTCTACCCGGCGCGATCAGAAAACTAGGATTTCTTTCTTTGACCCGACTAATCAAACAATGCTTGATGCACTTCTTAATAATGTCACCGATAATGAACTGGAAATTGACGGAGAGGAAGGGGATGCGCAGGCTACGCTAACAAATGTTGAAGAAATGATTGAGGGATATGAATGGGCTAGTGAGGACGTGATAAATAGGAAAACTACGAAGGGTGCCGTTGATTTAATTGAGGCAAGACTTCTCGATGAACTGATGGCCCTTGAAAAGGTTATTTTGCCCTCGTATCCCTCTCAATACACTAACAATTCTGCATAAAGGCGAATATTCACTCTTTCCTAGAGTCTGACGATCGAATAGGACTTGTCATGAAATACATGGACGAGGCGATTACTGAGCTCGACAGCATGGATGGTCTGATTTCGACTTATAAGATTCACCTCAATGTACGATATCCTTATCGTCTCTAGTATGGCAATCAACTAACTACAATTTCAGGCTGTCAATGATGATATTGTTTTTATTCAATCACAAAATCGAGGCCTGCAAGTTCAAAATCAAAATCAACGAGCTCTTCTTGGCGAGTTACAGAACCTTCTAGTAATTTGTCTCCAAATGTACGGCCCGACTTAGAGACTAACATGATTGATTCTGCTAGAAAACGGTTCACGTCGAACAGGATGCGTTGCTTACTCTGACGCAAGAGTCTCTTGAAAAGGCTCAAAGTATAGAGCGCCTCGAAGAAGCGGTGACTGAACTGTATAAGGCTTTGCAAGCAGGGAGAGACACCGGTATATCACGTCGTTCCGCCTTGCCGACTATATCTTATATTCCATAGAAATGGCTGCTACTATGGAACGTCTCCAAGAATATCGGACGCACAACTCACAATTTTGCAAACGAGTGTTTGACTTCCTTTCAATCATGTTCACAGCGCAGGTAAAGCAAATTGTTACTCCATATAATAATATATTTGACTCGCATCCCAGTCCAAATTACTGCTGGGCGACAAGAATGGTTTAGAGAAGTCTAAACGTGGTCGTCCAAGTGTAGTTCAGCATCAGGAGATCGAAACTTATCTAGGGCGCTATGCTGGACTAATGCTTTACCTCAAGGAAATGGATGAGGGTATTTATGGTCGGCTGTGTGCTGTGCGTAGAATGCCTAAACTCTTGCCAGCGCAATTCTAATTTTGAAAATGCAGGCTTATTTCTCGGCAGCGAGTGAGCTGCATAGTAGTCAGATCAAAGCCCTTTTTTCCACATACATAACTTATGTGAAAAGGGCTCCGGAGGAAGATTCTGAACAAGGTTTATCATAGGTTTCATGGCTGGCTTTGTTACTGGATGCTCAACTATTGATAGGCTTTGGTGCTCCATCTGCTGCCTCTATATCAAAGGGCGGGGCAGGTATGCGGCGTGCTGGCACCATTATTCGATCTCCTATAGAAGGTCGATTAAATAAAATCTCCGAAGGAGACCTCCGAGCTTCCGAGGTTAGGATTATCGCATCTGTTTTTTTTTTCGTGTGTGTGAACAAGCACTAATGTCGATCCTGGTCCCGCAGGCTTTGGGTCTTATCTTAGAACAAATAGCACCCCTAATATTTCGTGAAGACGACTTTATAACCGACTTCTTGCAAATAAATGATGCCGCGCTCACATTTGCCGATTACATGGGACTTGACAGTTACTTCCGACGACAAGCTGCACGATCCATTGGGCTCAGCCAAGGAACAATGAAGCTAGTTCGTGGCGCAATGGACTTGATTTTCAGTTTTCTTCCAGCGGAGTTAAAGTCTTGGGTTGATAGTGCACTCACGAAAGATAGCATGTGAGTGGTATACAGTCGTTCGCACGACCTTTTATGAATACACAGCGTGAAGGGAGATTTTTGGAGTCTTGGCAACTGTCGAGCGCTTCCAGGGGGAGGCAGAAGAACGTGGAAACCAATTCTTTGTTTCACTATTAAGCAAACAACAGGCGCGGTTGAAAAGTATTTTCGACCGTCATGTCGTGAGTTTGTTGTTTTTCAATATCCGTCTCGACCTTCTGCTGAAAAGTTCGTTTGAAGAGTGGCCAAGTAAAGAGCATCGAACAGACGAAAATTACAAGCAAGAAGAGGAAGGGAGTTGCGCCATTTATTAAGCATTTTCCCAACTATATTAGCCGGGTCGAAAATCAACTAGTAGGAGTCGATGGTTTGGAAATACGTACCAACGTCGACACTGCCTATGAAAAGATTGTGCAAACAATGTTTGATTCTCTCAAGCAAATGGCTAAGCTCGAGGGTGAAGGAGAGGATAAGGGTCAATTAAATTACCATGTCATCTTAGTTGGTGCGTTGGCGGACGTCGAACTTATATCATTGAACTCACCCCTTTGAGCAGAAAATATGCATTATTTCGTCGCTGAAACATCCAAGTTCGATATCGCATCCATTGCCACATTCTCGAGACGCGCCGAAAAAATGTATGACGAGAATTTAAACGCGTACATCAAGATCGTATTGCGGCGGCCTTTTGGAAAGCTTATGGTAGGCGCGACCAGAAAAAAAATAATGTCAGGCGCTAACTCGACACGTCTAGGATTTTTTCGAAGGAATTTCCAATTTATTGAAAACCACGTCACCAACTGAGATTCCATCAAACTCTGCATATAACAAGGGAACACTCAAAAAGGTCTGTAAAGAATTCAACGCGAAGGATGTCCGGAAGCATGTAGACGTGCTATTCAAGCGTGTCGAGAAACATTTCACGGAAGCATCCGAAAAAACTACAACAGAAGACAGTGGGGGAATCATACCAGGGACAGTCTTAGTGGGCGTGTGGAAAGCATGCGAGGACGAACTGCTAAAATCGACAACGCACTTTTCGAATTTAATCTCACAATGCTACACAGATTCTAGTGTTACGTTGGAGTATACTACAGGAGATGTAGAGGCAGCCTTTCGCCGGCAACGAATTGGTTCATAATCATTCAAGCCAAACAGTTTATACCCTAGTATTACCCGGAACTACAGGAAAGAGTACATTACTTGCAATTACGATTGAGACCCTTGGAAATGTTGGGGTACAGGGAAAGGAGGAGCACCAGTCGGAGGACCCGCGGGTACGGGGTTTTGAGAGGCTTGATTATTCACGATCTGTTGACTGGTAGACCTTGAAGTAGGGGGCAGAGAGGTAGAAAAAGGCATAGCCTTGGGCAGTGCGGGGGCATATGTTTGCCACAAAGCCATCGCCGATTGTAAGGAGAAGCCGCCCGCAGCAGACTGCGGAGATGCATTTCCAGATTGCGGACTCTCAGCCGCACTCTTGTTAACAAGCTGCCACACAGTTTGCCATAAACTGGTTAGACGGGCTTGCAGAAAATTCAAGATATTGAGCTGTATCGAGACGATGCCAGCATCGAGCTGGGCTTCATTTTTGATAAAGAAAGGCTGAAGATAAGTTGTGTAGATGAAGGTAGAGCCCTAGGATAAGAAAAATTAGCAGTGTGAAGAGTATATTGGATGGTAAACTAGCCTGTGTCTGAGGGAGAGCTAAAAATAACAAGAATAGTGTCTTGAACTCCCAGTAGAAAGGGAGCCTGGAGGACCTGTCAGAAGGCTACAATAGAAAAGGAATTCTGACTTACCAGCTAATCAACCATTCTGCAACATACTCGAAAGCCACAAATGCACCAATTACACACCAGTACATTGACCACCTCTGCAGTTCAGGCTCAGTAACAGGACGGCGAGAGAGCGCCTTGAATGTAGCATAGCAGGGCAACAAGAAAGCAAACCAAGCGCTGGAAAGAAGGTCATGATCATGAATTTACATAAATACTTGGGTTAGCGCACCTAAGAATGTGAGATAAGAGGGACATGAACATGGCTGTTATGAAGAAAGAAATGTTACGTGTTGATGGTATCCTTTGTTTCGTGACCGGCCACCAAGACACCGCTTTGATTTTTGATTTGGCGCTCTGTACTCAGGCACGGCTCACGTTCATTGTCAAACGCCAGTGATCCAGCCTCAGAATTTCAGCAAATGACATAATTCTTGTACTTGTATTCAAATACTTAATGAATGCAAGCCAATATGGCGGCTTTGATGATATTCCATATGGGCTAGCGCTTTTGGCGGGGATCTGATATCTTAGAATGACTAATTTGGGTGAATTGAGGGCGAATTTGCAGTTGTTTATAACAAAGTGGTTGTCCCCGTGGACGTTCCAACCCATCTTTCCCCGCATTGCTTTCGTTACCCTTACCGCCAGCCACGTTTGATCCTACCACCAACTCATCTGGATGGACTCCAGCAACGGCAATAGTCCCTCCGTCAAGAAACAGGAGGACGATGAAAAGGCTGATAAACGGGACATCAAGCCTCCGGTAAAGACGCTTAACCGCGTGCCTCGTATGTTGTTTGCCAACTCCAACTGTATTACTCATCCTCATCGTCCTCAACTTTCAAGGTGCCTGTGTAAGTACCACCATGCTACCTGCCTAAAGTATGTGATATATCTTCGTCATCTAGAATGCATGCAGGAAGCAGAAGATGCGATGCGAGGGCGCGGATAATCCGCCTTGTAGACGTTGCAGGAATACCGGTTTAGAATGCCTTTTTGAGAAACCATCAAGAGAGGCAACTCTCACTGGTGAAGCTGGATTAGAGTGAATACGATTTCTCCATCTACCTGCATGCCCTGACCATGCATTTATCATAGGCGCATCAGGAGCCTTGAGGCACATGTGGCTGATATTCGAAACACTCAAACGACAATTTCAAACACCCTTTCCGAATTGGTAGCACATCTCCGAGGTGGTGCTTTCACAGCCCGTTCACCTTCGGTTTATCCTCCATCTTTTCACCAATCACCTAACATAAGCTCACCGTCCATGTCAACTCCGACTGCGAGTCATCAACATGTTAACGACATGCACCCTTCGCCTCCTAATGGTCCTAATGCATTTCCCAGCGCTCACGCATCTCTTATTCATGCTCCTGGCAATCGTCAGGTTCGACCGTCCATATCAAATCCAGGTTATCCTGGATCTGGCCCTACCCAGCTATCCCCTACTGGAGAGCATCACCTACCTCAAGGGTCGCCACCATATGGTAACTTACACCCATCTGGGCAGCCCTTTAACAATCAGAATGCGCAAGGCCCAGTGTTACCTCCTTTCTCGAGCTTTCAATCAATGGGACCACCGAATACACAACAGGGAAATATTTCCTCTGTGAGGTATCAAGCTGCCGATTCTCATGCGCATAAGCTGCCAACAGCAGCGAAATATTCAACATCTGGGTCTAAGCGACATGCACCCTCTTCCAACGTAACTAGTGCAGATTCATCTGACTTTGATGATGAGGATAATGGAGAATTGCCGGCATCCGGTCTTGTGGCACCTTGGGAAGTTCTTCGGGGGCTCGCAGATGTTGCAATTGAACGGGCAGCAAAGGTTGGCTTCTATATTCAAGTCTCTGAATCACATTTTTGAACCTTGTAAATAAGGAGATCGGTGATGGCAGCGAGCCGCATAGTCGGACTCGAACTCCGTCCCCAGATAGGCACACCAGACCTTCCAAGCGCAGAAAAATACGGCATAAACTGCCTCGAAGTATGGTTTTTCCTGATGGTAAGACGCTTCTGCTTTGGACAAACCTCATCCTAACATTGGAAACAGTGGTCACAAAAAACATTATTTCTGAGGCAGAAGCTCGCGATTTATTTAGAATGTATGGCATTTTGGCCCATTTTTTTCCTTCTATTTACTGACCCTGTCGCGAAGCTTCTATCATGGATGTTCCACCTTCCTGTGCGTGTGATATAAGTTATTTTAGGATGTCTGACGTATTAGTCCTGCATAGGCCGGTCTTTGACTCTAATACAGACACATACGAAGCCCTTCATGAGCGATCACCTTTTGCTGTTGATTGTATATGTATGATAGCTGCTCGTGTTCGAGACGGTGGAGGTATATCTTAATGTTTTGTTTTTATGTCAAAGAAGCTAAAAAACTGCAGGGAAAGCCAGTGAAATATACCTTAAATGTCTTGAAGAGGTACAAGCTATCTCGTGTGCCACATTATTTGCGCCCGTGCTGCGAAGTGAAGCGGTGCAATCGATGAGTACGTTTTTTTAGAGGTCCTGAGACATGTATTCATTAAGCTTTAGTACTGGTATCTGGATGGTCCGACAATGGATGGCTTAGTGGTGGTCACGCTGTGCGAATGGCCATGGAATTGTGTTCGTTCACTTCGTGATGAAACCCGCTATAATGTTGACAAGCCATATAGCAATGCACAAGGCCTGGCCTAAGCTGCTCAGAAGGATGAATGCCGGCAAAGTCGATCACATTGAAGACCAAGACCTTGTTATCGCGTCCAGGACTTGGTTTTGTCTATATTTGTTTGAGCATCAGTCTGTCCCTTCCTTTGATTCAACATTACATTTAATTTACATTGTTGTTGTCCAGACTTTCTTATGGTACTGGGCGTCCGGCTGTCTTGAAAGATGATGAAAGTATTCAGGATTGCCGTTATCTTTTGCGCCACCCACTTGCAATTGAGGATGATATGCGCTTAGTATCTACTGTTGAACTCGTTGCTATAAGAGAGCGCGTTCACAACGCCCTTGCGCCGTTGGAAGGCCCTGTTAAAGAGAACGACTTCGAGGTTTTACGCCGAGCAGATCACGAATTTCGTAACTGGTATGCAACTTGGGACCAAGCCTTTTCACAAAAATATGAAGATGCTGGTAAGCATTGAATCTTCCACCTAGTCAGAAACTGGATTTCTTTTGTAGCTTTCTACCGGCAAAGTCTGCAAATACAACATCTCCACGCAGAATTATTCCATAATGCCACTGCTTTGCGGGGCATTAACGGCCCAGATGATGTCCAGAAAATACCTCCCCACCAAAAAGACCTAGCGATTCGTTCTATTCAGATTGCCCGTCAAGGCTTGGATATAACTGTTAATTCCCCTGCTTACAGGGAAGGTATGAAATATGGTGAGGAGCCTCTGCCTAGCTCTTAACATTTTACTCAGTTTAATTAGCTGTACATTATACACACGCTACCGCGACATTTGCTGCATCCTTTTTATTACGACTCTCTCGACTTTTGTAAGTTAATTATATGCGTGGCTTTTCTTCCGTTTTGAATAATTATTAGCCCAAATGACTGTGATGTCGCCGAGATACGAAGTCAGGTTGAACGACTTGCCGCTTTAATGGCGGAAAGTAAGCATTCTGTGCTTGAACCATTTAACCTCAGGTTGACGTGGTATAATTTAGTCCCTGGTAAACGATATGCGCTCACTCTCCAGGTAATGCTGAAGAGGTCTAAAAAACGAAAATCAACGCCAAAAATTCCACCACCCCAGAGATCTCTAGGAATGGTGGTGGATCATGCGTCCAGCTCTCTGCCATTGCCGCTTCCGGTCCCTGTCTCACAACACAGGAATGAACAATTTTTTCCACCTTACGAGACCACTTTTGCTGGCCCTGATGGCCAGATGCATGTCCCCCACATGAATGTAGGGACGGGACATCCTCAACACCAGCCTCATCAATCTCACCAATCTCATCAACCTCACCAGCACCAAAACATCGCGGACGCGGAACACATTGTTTGCGGCTTTGAAATGACTGCCAACGACCAGCTGCCTGTTTGGATATCAGATCAGAGTCTGGGTGGAAATCAGTTTTCGCAAAACGGGATGGACGCCTTTTTGTTACCTAGTGATTATTTACCAGCTGCTCCTCATCAGATCTGGTAATTTATTTAAGTACATCCTTCGATTGCGATACCCTTTATCCCATTATCACGCTAGATGTTGATGAGCGACTTAACTTGTTCATCTTCATTTATTGTAAGATATATGTTTACTGTTTCGAATTGTATGTATATACCCGATCGCTCTCGAGCAGTGGTTGTCATCGGACCTTTTCCATCTAGCAAACAATCTGCTAAGCTTGAGCGCGCTGTTCATTTGATTATCTTCCCTATTCTTATGGAACACTTTCCAGAAAAGCAAGCTACGCCACAGCAAGCTAATGCGAGACTCAACGTGAATTCGGACCATACCCTGACAGGTTCACCAAAGCAGGGGCTTAACCCGGCTCAAGATGAATCCTCGCTCGATATAAACGCCTCCATTGACGGAAAGGCTAACCCAAACCTGGAGAGGAAAAGCAGCTCCTTTTCTATACTTTCCTTAGTGAAGCGGCCCAAAAGATCTGCCACAATTGTCCATAATGTTGAAGGTATAGATTTATTAAACTCAATCTCGCCTATTTGATCATACACGGTCCCTCGGAACTAGACGTAGCGTTGCGAAGAAAGTTCATTCTGAAACTGGCTAAAGCGCTGCTCTCGTTTGGAGCTCCCTCGCACAGGATCGAATCGCAGTTACTGGCCGCGTCTAAAATTCTTGGCGCTGAAGCAGGTCAACATTTTATATGAATAATATTTACCCGTGACCCTATACTTACGAAAATGTGGGTATAGAATTCGTGCATTTGCCAAATATCATTATTGTCTCTATTCGCAACGGCGATATGCGATCTACGCGAACATACTTTGTCCGCTCTCGGGGACGTATAGCTTTGACTTCTTTACACAAAGTTCATCTTATATATCGAGATGTTCTTCATGACAAAATAGGAGCAGAGGCTGGAACGGACGCTCTCAGAAAACTTTTGAAGGCGCCTCCAATTTATCCGCTCGCATGGCGATGCTTCCTTGCCTTTATATGCGCGTGCATTATCTGTGGTCTTTCTTTCGGTGGCTCCTTCTACGACATGTGGATCAGTGGTGTTTGTGCAGGAGTTTTACAGTATCTGGGCTTGAACGCAGCAAACAAGAGTTCCATGTATGCCAACGTTTATGAGTAAGTCATATGCTACAGATACAAAAAATCCTTGACCTACCTTGCACTGCCTGTTGTTAGGATATCGGTGACTATCGTGGTTGCGTTCCTCGCTCGAGGATTGAGCAGCATTCCTGGGGATTACTTTTGTTACAGTGCAATATCCTCTGCTGGAGTAGTCGTTATTCTTCCAGGTTTCACTGTCTGTAAGCTATGCATCCATTCATACTTATCGTCTAAATACAATCACTCGCTAAAGTGGTCAGCGCGCTGGAACTCATGTCAAGAAACATATTCTGCGGCTCGGTCCGTATTGTCTACGCGATTATCTACACGCTGTTTCTGGTGCATGTTGCTTCTCTTGTTTACATTCCAAAACTGATAAGACTTTCAGGGGTTTGGCCTGACCATTGGGTCTGACCTTTATCTGGTGGTCGATCGTCGAGCTCACCGGGCGTACTATCATCCCAGGACATCTCCAAATCTGACGTACACACATGGCCAGTTTACCATGATTAATGGATCAACTCCGTTTTCTCCCCTTAGCGGCGTTATCGGACAAATGGTTAAACCCAACACTGCTGAGCACATCGTCAAAGGTAAAATGATCTGTTTCTGATATAATTGTAACTTGTAATAGGATCTACTAATTACTCAGGGTGTATACGTGACCCTTCTTGGTCATTCTGGAAACAGGCTTTACCCTGGTGGACTGTGTTCATTCTAGTTCCCGTATATTCGACTTGCTCGTCGCTTTCGAATCTGCAATACTGGAGGAGTATACAACTTCCTGTCATGGTTGTCTTTTCTTGCTGTTCCTATGCTGCGAATCGGGCTACAAGCATAATTCTTCCTGGTCGAACAGATATAATTTCAGCTGCCGGCGCATTTGTTATCGGCTGCCTTGGCAATATGTATTCTAGAGTTATCGGGGGAACGGCTTTCACTTCTATGGTCACTGGCGTTCTATTTTTGGTACCCGTGCGTCTGGATTAAAATATCACAACACGTTTTGTTTATTTGATTCAGTCCGGCATTGCTCAAGGAGGTGGTTTAACTCAGACTTATCATAGTTCTGCCGAGCAATACTCCAGCGGAGTTTCTCTAGCCCTTCGCATGATATCGGTCGCGGCAGGAGTCACCATTGGTTTATTCGTTAGTCAGGTCATCGGTATGCAATTCTTTTTGACTCGTTGCCTAGTTCTCAACCTTTCTTCAGTTTACCTGTTTGGTTCGCGCAAGAATGCTGCTCATTTCGCCTTCTAAAAAACAGTGTCCTCAGATTCCCTACAAGAAGTCGTATTACAGGTTAGATGTGATTATGGTACCGTCAAGAATACAATAAGAAACGAATGACTCGACAACACTTTAACTATAAGATCTATGGTATTGATTGTAACTTAAGAATCAAACAATTGAGCCAAATCGTCCATTCTGCGCTGCAGTAACTCAGCCTTGCTGAAGCTATGACCAAGTGTCATGTTTGCTAGCTCCGTTTTCTTCTTCTGTACTTCTAGTAAACGGTCTTCAATTGAATTTTCGATTATGAATTTCACCGTTGTGACGGGTCGAGTCTGTCCCAGTCGATGCTATACGTGTATCGTTTACTTCAAGTTTTCTGAGTTAAAAGCACTAGACTCACGATACGATCGACTGCTTGATTCTCGACAGCAGGGTTCCTGTTGGAAGGAAGATAAATAGTAGAAATTGACATGCAACGCCAAACTAACCAATAAGGATCCATCAAATAAACCCGCTGGGCGGCAGTCAAATTCAAGCCTACACCTCCAGCTTTCAGGCTGACGAGAAGCACTTCACACCTAGGATCATGCTTTAAGGCGTCCATAGCACGAGTTCGCTCATCGCGCTTCATGGTTCCATCTAATCGATCATATCGAATACATGCAGCTTCTAAAGCATCTTCAATCCTTGAAATCATATAAGAAAAAAATTCATGGAAACGAATGAGGGCTGTGTTTACTTGTCGAGCATGCTTGTCCACTGGGAGCTGAAGGAAAAATTTGAGTGACAACTTACTAAACAAATCAAGGCAAACTGACAATACAACAGTCTTAATGACCTCAGGCATGTCATTCCCCTGGCCATCAACCATCTGGATTTCAACAGATTCAGGGTCGAAATTGTTTGAATAGGGATTTGCCCTGGAAGTAACTATGAGGTCAGCGAGCAGTGCCTTGACCTTTGTTGAAGGATGAAAATTCTCTAAAGATCCGCCTTTCTGTCTCTTTTCCCGCTTTGGAGGCTTCCGCTTGAGTGCAGGGTCAGCTTCTGGCTTGATTTCTACAGCATCGAAAGGGGATAGACCAGTTTGGCAGGCAGAGCAAGAGCGTCTCGTATCTGGTGACACTTCGGGCCAGCCAGGACAAATTGAATTCCGATAACATTCCAAACAAAACAGGTGTTGGCATCTAGTTAGAATAGGGCGAGGAGAAGACGGACTGCTGGCCCGAGTTGGTGCACGAGAAGCATTAGGTTTACCCTTTCTGCTTCGCTTTGCAGGCGGAGGGCCGTCAACGTCTATTCCATCGGCTTGGCTAGCATCAATTGCGCTACACAGTTCTCCTCCACATTCGACGCACTGAGTGGTCGCCGACTCCCGCAAGATTGCAAAGATGGCGCTAGCACGAGCAGCATTTATCCCCTCCTTCGCTATATCGGCGAGGATATCCTCATACGAACCAGTACCACAGTCTTGTGCCTCACGATTGAACTCCTTGCCCTGCACAAGTTCAAAGTGATCGCATATTTGGCGAAGACGAAGAATCTTTTGCAAGATGCCAACGTAGTTCTTCATGACTTCGTTCTTATTTGACAAATCGTTGAATTCAGCCTTGGACTCATTGAAGAACTGGTCGTAGATCTCCTTTTCGTGAGCATCAAAGACCAGTCGACGCAGCTCATCGCGGCGGGGAGGAAGGGCTAGGATATGCTTCCCATCGTTTGTCTTGGTCTCCTTGGTGCGACGTAGGGTGATGCACTTCATTATGGTCTGAAGCCGGATAACACCAATGGAATGGCCAAATTTGACTGGGCTCCCAATATATTCCGTCCATACATTCTTGTCGTCGAAGGGTTCAAGACGAAGGAATTTGATGAGGGCGAACACATCATCAAGCTTGTTCTGAACTGGAGTGCCTGTTAAACATAAGCGTCGATCAGCAACAAGGTCGCAAGAGGCACGGCTCCCAACAGTTCCTGTCTCTTTGATAGAACTTTAACCAACCATATCAGTAAAACGTTAATTGGCCCATACGGGACATGTACATACTGAGCTTCGTCCAACACAACGCGGAACCAATGGATACTTTGGAGAGCGCTGGTTGCTTCATTGCCGTTGGACAACAATGTAGACTTCTTACGTTTCAACCCTGTCTTTTTTGCCTTTGTCACCTTTATGACTTGATTTCCAGCTTCATCTGTATCGACGCCACCAGTCGCGTCACTGCTACCACCATCATCATCCTCCTCGTCTGCGGCAGTAACACTCCGGTTTTGCTTGGAATACTCAGAGGCGAGGGTAGCATACGTCGTGATAACCGCGTCAAAGTCAGCCAAAAAGGCAGGATCTGGCCGGCGCGCGTTCCCGTGATATATATATACCCGAAGTGGGGTGCCTCCACGGATACGAACTGGTTTTACATCTGGCTTCTCGTCCATCACCACTGTCGACTGTGAGTTGCATATCTGTGTTATCGCCGCCATGCAGGTGCCGCCACTCCCTCCGAACACGGAAACCTCTCCACCCCAATGCTCCCGGAACTGGTCTTCCCAATTCGAAACAGTCGAGAGCGGGCAAATGATAAGGGTAGCACGAGACTTTGTCTTGATGCGGCAAGCCCG